>CAUJRU010003083.1:0-57100 GCA_963277665.1 Viscum album
GTTCATGAATAATCATAATGACATGAAATACTTGTAAATGACGATACATTTTAAATGAAAAAATAGGTCAATATAAAATCATATATACATTAAATATATGGACATGAATAAATTTATGAACATAAAATTATGTTCATGCATTAATTATTTATCTCATGAGTTATTTTTCTCAACCCAATGAATAGGATGTAAATAATAGAAAACCCTCCACATAATCGTCATCCATTAATATATATCCCATAATATCACTAAAATATTTAACATTTAAACATAATTTAACCAATGAGAAAGTGTGCTGGTTGGTTAAAAATCCTCAAATCATCATCATTAAAAGCTATAAAAATATATAATTTGGATGGTATCATTGTATCATATAAAATCTAAATCATAAGTAACATAAATTACATTATCATTAATGAAAATATACGTTAAAATATCACTGGAACATTTTATTTGGAAAATAAATATTTTAGTTTTAAATCAGTTCGTTAAAATCTTAGAATTTCACAAATATTATGGAATCAAATTTATTTTAAAATAAACATTTATAATTTTAAATAAATATTCAAAACATTTTTTGTTCATGATGGTGGTAAATTCCATCCACACCAGGTATGTTAAAAAAGGATTTCATTCTCATTTTTGGTAAAAAATAAAAATTGCCTCATTAAGAAAACAACATAAGGATTATATTAAAAATTATATTATAGGTTTAAAAATTGGGAAAATGATATTAAAAAATTTTAGGAGAATTATAAAAACATTTTTGAAAACATTTTAATAAAATATAGATATATTAGAAAAAATATTTGTCCTGAAGAGAGAATTGAATTATGTTTTCCTTAGAAGTATTATTTATTATCTTGAGTAATTAAATAGAGGAAAAGTAATGTAAATCATTTAATCTATATAAATAACCATAGTATATGATAATTAATTTTATCATTTAGTTATTGGTCACAAAAACTTATCATTGGAAATATAATCATAAATAGAATATAATAACAATGGGATTTGGGCAATAATCCATTCCTGTTTTGTAATATTAAAAATGTAATCTCCTGGAAATAATTACATTAAATGAATCAATAAATATACCATAAATAACAACATTAATTATATAAGATGTAAATGGTTTTTTATATAGATATTATAAATTAATATAGGTCTACAACATAACATATGTCCCAAATAAGATAATTTTTGATGATAAACCCACACAACTTTGGTGACTTTTGAATCAAAAAATATAGAAAGGGAGAATCATAGATGGATATTTAAATCAAAATAATTTTCATTATAATAATAATATAATACATTAATGTTCATCATATTCACCACATAAATGAAACAAGTGGTGAATATGACATATGTCTTGTGGAAATAATAGTGATATGAAAATCGCTTAACTCGAGTTTAGATTTCATTAAAAGAATATTTAACTCTCATATAATAAATATAAATTTATTATAATTCATTAAAATATTCATTAAAATAATTATAACAAATATATACCATTAACTTATAACATTTAGAAACCCATTTATTAAATGTTTTTATTTAAATCATAATTTAGCGGTGTTAACTATTTCATTTTTCATGATAATTTTGATTCGATAGCTATAGTACTTGTAAATTGATAATGATTTCATTAATAAATAATTTTAACCATTATATAAATATAAAATACATTAAATATATATATATATATATTTATAATAATACATAATTAATATTGATTGAAAAATGACTTACACCATTCAAGGAGCTGGTATGTCTTATGTACACATAAAAACAGTTTTCAATTTTGGAAGGATGGAATGAAATAAGATAAAATAATAATAAAAATTTATTTAATCATTATTATTTAATATATTCATTATATATTCCTAAAATAAATCCTTAATAAAATCCATGTAAATCATATATTAAAAAAATTCACATCCCTTAATCGAAGTAGTAAAACACAATAACACAATAGCGACATCATCATTTTCCAATGGGTTGGAAGGTATATAGGTAAATATTTATAAATATTAAATATATAATAATATCCAAACATTAAATATTGGGATGTAAAATTAATTTCATCATTATGTGGACACTACAAGATGTACATACACAAGTGTGATATTTCACTTCCCATTTGATGGAAAAGGGGATAAATAAACGTTGATTCATATTAATAATAACATGGAATTATATTATGTATAATTAGGTTGTAATTTTATGAATAATATCTTATATTTAGATTTGGTATAACAAGAAACAAATTGAAATATGTTGCCTTATGAGATTACCGCTTAAATAGTGGGCCTCCTTTAGATCCCTTCTAACGGAACATTGCAATGGTCTTATAAGAAGACCTAGACCTATATATCATGTACAGGGAAGTATTAAAAATAATTTCCTAATTTTGTTTGAGCTATATGGTTCAATGTGGTGTAAATAAATGAAACTATGTGTTCCCATTTATTTTTGAGGATATAGATACTGTTGGAATCACCTGTTTTGATAATCCCAAATCATGCTTAAACATTGATTATGATGTATTAAACCTTTGCATTAATCTTATTATTCTATGCTTAAACGTATTTTATTCTAAACTGTTCATATTCTTACTCTCATAACTTTACTGTAACAGCATACAATAGTATTTACATAAGTTTAGTATTGTTAGCTAACAGTCAGAGTTTTCTTCTCAAAGTCACAGTTACAGTTAACTGTCACCTTAAGTTACTGTTGCAATAAGTTCACAGTTACAAGGTTACAGTCGAAGACTAATACAAGCTTACAGTTACGAGTCTACTGTTATCTATTGTCAAAGCTCACAGACGAAGGTCACAGATACAAGACTTCTGTTCAAAGTTTTCTCTGCTCGAGTTCACAGTCGAACAAGTCTACAGTTGAAACAAGTTCGCAGACGAACTAGCCTACAGTCATAAGTCTACAGTCAAGGTTACAGTTAGACAGCTTCTGTCTACTAAGTCTACAGATGATCGAAGTCTACAGTTGACAAAGGTTACAGCTCTACAAATTTGATGTTACAAGTCTACAGTTAGAGAGGCTACAGTTACATGGAGTAAAAGCTACCATTGCAAGCCTACAGACAGCAAGCCTTTTGTTGAAATCAGCAGTCAGAAGGAAGTCCACAGTTGGAAGTCCACAGTTGGAAGACCACAGTTGAAGTCAACAGTGACATACATTCTCGACTCACTGTTTTAATTTCTTTATTTCCTACATTTAATTTATTTAATTTATCTAACGGTCATATCATACATTTTGATGATTTGTCAAATATCTGATAAAGGTTGTCGGATGTCAGGAACCCGTACCTCGTACCTGCTGAAAAGAAATCTTTTCTGTCCCCTGTCGGGAGATAAATACGAGAAGACTACGCTGCCCAAATAGAATGCGAATGCGAACCAGAGAAGTGCGTGGTGGACGAAATATACCAGAAACACAAGAAGATAAAAACGAGCTCCATCAAGAACACAGAGAAGCATATAGACAATCAAGTATACTCGAGAAGTGTTCTGTGCATACAAGAAGAACCCTGAAGAACTTCATCGACTATATTCTCACTACCTGTGAACCTGAAGCATACGACACTCTGTTTCTCAAACAGAAACGAGAAGAGGACTCAAACTCTCTTCTGATCGAATACAAGAGCTACACTGAGATCACCAGAACCACTTCTAAACTCTACATCTCTTGTTCTGTGATTTATTCTACATTTTGAGCAGTGTGTGTTATCTGCTGTATTAAACACACACACTGACTCCTGTACTTTCACTGGAGGATCTGTAAATCCTCAGCAAATCTTTTTGCACTCCATTTCCCACTGTGGATAGTGGTAGAGGTCTTGTGACCTGGACAGCTTGCTGTTGTTGTTTGTTTTCCCACGAAGAACTGTGGTAGAGGTATTGTGACCTGGACAGTGTGTTCACTGTCGTTAACCCCGATCCAGGGTGTGGATCATTCTTATATAAAATTTTGAGAGGACTAAGTCTCGGCTTGAGACTGAACCTCTTGGTTAATTTTCTGTGCTTATAGTTATACTCTATATCCATACTATACATATTTATTTCATATTCCGCTGCTATTACTTTGAAATATAATCTATCTTCAAAGATACTTTGATAATTAAATTCGCAAGTGTTTATATTTGTTATAAATCAGTAAGTTAGTTTCAAAAGTTAATTTAATCATAAGATTAAGTTAACTGAGAATTAATCAATCTTTGAGAAACTAATTGAACCTTTATAATCTATATAAATTTACTACAGTTTAATTTGTTTTTGAAATTGGGGGTTTTTAATAGAAATTGTTTTTAACAGAAATTTTAATTGGAACTCAATTCACCCCCCCTCTTGAGTGTCCACTCTGACCAACATTTGGTATCAGAGGTTGTGTTTAGCTCTGTTATACTTGCTCAAAGTTTTATTTTAACTCTCTGTTTTTAAACTGTGATTGTAGTTTTATCTAAAAGATCTTAACTTTCTGTTAGTTCTAAATTTTATCTCTTTAAAACATTTTCTAGAATTTCCTTATGGATAATAGACTAGAAGGTGCTGCTACTAACAGGCCACCCTTCTTTAATGGTGTGAATTATGCCCAATGGAAGCTCAAAATGAAAATTCATTTGGAAAGTATGGGTTTTGATATTTGGACTGCTATAGAGTCTCAATACAAGATTCCAGAAACTGAAAGAATAACTTGGGATGAACCTACTAAAGTAGCTTACAATAATAATTGTAAGGCTGTGAATGCTCTCTACTGTGCTCTAGGAGATGAGGAATTCAATAGAATTTCTGCATGTAAAACTGCTTTTGAAATCTGGGACACCTTAGCTGTTTCTCATGAAGGAACAACTAATGTCAAGGAAATGCGGTTAAACACTTATACTATCAAATATGATAACTTTAAGATGAAAGCTGATGAACCTATTTCTGATATGTATCTCAGGTTTAATGAGATAGTCAACACAATGAGCTCACTCGGGAAGATTGTTCCAGCAAAGGAGCAAATCATGAGATTATTGAGATGTCTGCCTGACAGATGGAGAGGCACATCCGTTTCAATTAGAGAATCCTGTGATATTGGAACTTTGCCTGTCAAGGAGTTAATTGGTAAGCTGATGATGTACGAAGAAGAGATAAAGGTGAATAAAGAGGAAGATGAGGAACCAAAACGAAAATCTGTAGCTTTTAAGTCTACTGCATCAAAGAGCAAAGACAAGGAGAAAGTGCATATACCAACTGAAAGCTCATCTAGTGAAGACTTAGATTCTGACAGTGATGCCGAGATGGCACAAATAGCAAGGAGATTCAAGAAGTTCTATAGGAAGAAGAAGTTCTTCAGAAAACCAAACTACAAGGGTAAGTATGATAGACAAGGTAAGTGGAAGAAAGATTGGAAGAAAACTGATAAAGAAGAAGACATAGTTTGCTATGAATGTAAAAGGAAAGGACACATTAAAGTTGACTGTCCTAAGTTAAAATTCAAGAAGAAATATGAGTACAAGGACAAGAATTATAAGAAAGCTATGAAGGCCACCTGGAGTGCTTCAGAAGACAGCACAAGTGAATCAGAGTCCAGTGATTCTGAAAGAAATTGTGCTAATATGTGTTTCATGACAAACACATCTGAGGTAACCTTAGACACTCCCACTTTAAACTCTTATTATTCTGAAGGTGAAGCAGAATCTGGTTCTGATTCTGAAAATATGTCTAAAGATGAATTGACTGAATACTGTAATATGCTGGAAGAAACGTGTAATGAACTAAAGGATAAATATAAGTCTTTAAAGAAACAGCATGCTCTTACTGCAAGTGTCAAGTCTGCACTTGATGTAGAAAAAGAGAAAAATGTTCAATTATTAAAGGAGAATACAGAACTGAAACTATCTAATGAACAACTTAGAAAGGACTTAGAAACATTCACAAATGGAAAAGATACTCTAACCCAACTGCTAGGAAAGCAAGTTGCACCTAAGTATGCTACTGGCTTGGGATACCAACCTGGACAAAGACAGTTTGCTAAAACCCGATTTATTAAGTCTGAAAAAAATCCTGCTAGTTCCAGTTTTGGAAATTCATATGCCTCAACTGGTTATTTAAATAGTTGTAGATCAAATAAAGTATATCTCTCTAAATCTGTTGCATCTATTAATTGTATGGGACCCATAAAACAAATCTGGGTACCTAAATCCTTGATTGCTAACATATCTGGACCCAAGAAAATCTGGGTACCAAAGTCATTTCTTGTCTAATTTGTTCTGTAGGAAATCTGTTTGAAAAGCAATTACAAGAAGGTATGGTACTTAGACAGTGGATGTTCAAGACACATGTCTGGGGACTATTCGTGCTTCAAAAGCTTAATAAAGGTTGATGGAGGATATGTCACTTTTGGTGATAACTCAAAAGGAAAAATCATCGGCTTAGGCCAGATTGGTAACACTGACTCAGTATTAATTTCCAAAGTTTTATTTGTTGATGGACTTAAGTACAACCTACTTAGCATTTCTCAATTGTGTGATGATGGCTTTAATGTCAAGTTTGAAAACAATTCTTGTGATGTTTATAATTCCAAAAATGCTTTAATATTTTCTGCCTTAAGAAATGAAAATGTTTATGCTGTTGACTTAAACACTTTAGCTAAACATAATGTTACTTTCTTAAATGCTTTTCATAAAGAGTCTTGGCTGTGGCATAGGAGATTAGGACACTGCAACATTCACTCACTTAGAAAACTCTCTAAGAAACACCTAGTTAGAGACTTACCTAAGCTTGAATTCCCAAATGACAAAGTGTGTAATCCCTGTCAAAAGGGAAAACAACACAAAGTTTCTTTTAAACCAAAGAAAGAAGTTTCAACTTCTCAACCACTTGAACTGGTTCACATGGATTTGTTTGGACCATCAAGAATTTCAAGTCTAAATGGGAAGCACTATGTCTATGTTCTTGTAGATGACTTTTCTAGATATACTTGGGTATACTTTCTAGCTCACAAAAGTGAAGCCTGCTCTTCCTTTGTTAAATACTCTAAGTCTGTAGAAAATCTTAGTGGACTTAAGATTAAGACCTTGAGGAGTGATCATGGCCGTGAGTTTGAGAATCAAGAATTTGAATCTTACTGCTCACACAATGGCTATGCTCACAATTTTTCTGCTCCTAGGACACCTCAACAGAATGGTGTAGTAGAAAGAAGAAACAGAACCCTGCAAGAAATTGCTAGAACTATGCTTAATGAATATGACCTGCCAATTTACTTTTGGGCTGAAGCTGTTAATACAGCTTGCTATGTCATTAATAGAGTCCTGATCAGACCTGTTCTAAAGAAAACCCCTTATGAGTTGTGGAATAATAGGAAGCCTAAGGTTAATTACTTTAGAGTTTTTGGTTGCAAAGTCTTTATTCTGAATACTAAAGATAATCTTGATAAATTTGCTCCAAAAAGTGATGAAGGAATTTTCCTAGGTTACTCTATGTCTAGTAAAGCCTATAGAGTGTTCAATAAGAAAACCAAATGTGTGGAAGAATCTGTTCACATCAAGTTTGATGAGACTGATCCACATGAGTCTAAAACTTCTCTTGAAGATGTTGAAGAAGACTTATCTGTTCTGGACCTAAATGACAAATCTAAAGAACCTGTAATAAAAACATCCAGTTCTGGACTTTTTCCAGAATCTTCCTCTGTGGAACCCGAACCTATAGATGAACCTGAAATCTCTAGTCCAACCTTTACCAAATCAACTAGGATTCTAAATAATCATCCTTTAGATGCTGTTGTTGGTAATCTTGATAGAGGAACACAAACTAGAGCTTCTCTAAAAAATCAGGTTGAACATCAAGCTTTTCTTTCACAGCTTGAACCCAAAAATGTCAATGATGCTATCAGTGATGAATTCTGGGTAATGGCTATGCAAGAAGAACTAAATCAGTTTGAAAGAAACAAAGTTTGGGAATTAGTGGAAAGACCTAAAGACACTCTTACCATAGGCACTAAATGGGTGTTTAGAAACAAAGTTGATGAGTTTGGAAATATAATCAGAAACAAAGCCAGGCTAGTTGCACAAGGGTATAGTCAGGAAGAAGGAATAGACTATGAGGAAACCTTTGCACCCGTGGCTAGACTAGAGGCCATTAGGATATTACTTGCTTATGCTGCTCATCTGAATTTCAAACTATATCAAATGGATGTTAAAAGTGCTTTTCTAAATGGATATATAATTGAGGATGTATTTGTGGAACAACCTCCTGGTTTTACAAATCCCCATTTTTCTAATCATGTTTTTAAACTATCTAAAGCTTTATATGGTCTAAAGCAAGCTCCAAGAGCTTGGTATGATAGGCTCAGCTCTTTTCTTATTTCAAAAGGATTTACTAAAGGGATAGCTGATCCTACTCTTTTTATTAAATGGATTTCTAAAGATGTCTTAATAGTACAAATCTATGTGGATGATATTATTTTTGGATCTTCAAAAAATTCTTTATGTGTTGATTTTTCAAAAATAATGCAAAATGAGTTTGAAATGAGTTTAATGGGAGAACTCAAATTTTTCCTTGGATTTCAGATCTTTCAAAATAAAAATGGTATTATTTTGAACCAAAGTAAATATATTAAAGATCTTCTAAAACGTTTTTCTTTGGATGGTACCAAAGGCAGTGACACACCTATGAGCACCACTTGCAAGTTGGACAGTGATGAAACTGGTGAACCAGTGGATCAAACCAATTACAGAGGTATGATAGGTAGTCTACTGTACCTTACTGCCAGTAGACCTGACATCATGTTCAGTGTATGCATGTGTGCTCAATTTCAAGCCAATCCAAAAGAGTCTCATTTGACTGCTGTTAAAAGGATTTTCAAATATCTAAAACATACTCCCAATTTGGGATTATTTTATCCAAAAGGACAATCATTTGATTTATTAAGTTATTCTGATGCTGATTTTGCTGGCTGCAAGTTAGATAGAAAGAGCACCTCTAGAACATGTCACATTTTAGGCAAGTCACTAGTATCTTGGTGTAGTAAGAAGCAGAATTCTATTGCATTGTCTACTGCCGAAGCTGAGTATATAGCTGCTGGTAGCTGTTGTGCACAAATCTTGTGGATGAAACACACTTTACTAGACTATGGATATCAATTCAAACATGTCTCTATAAGGTGTGACAATACAAGTGCTATTAACATTTCAAAAAATCCAGTATCTCATGCTAGGACAAAACATATTGACGTGAGACATCACTTTCTGAGGGATCATTTTCAAAAGGGTGATATAACTCTTGAGTTCATTGGCACTGAACATCAGTTAGCTGATATTTTTACAAAGCCTTTGAATTCTGAGAGATTAAGTTACATCAAACATGAGTTAGGTATGATTAACTATAGCACAGTTGAAACCTCACAGTTGAGACCTCACAGTTGAAACCTCACAGTTGAGACCTCACAGTTGAAACCTCACAGTTGAGACCTCACAGTTGAAACCTCACAGTGAGACCTCACAGTTGAAACCTCACAGTTAGACCTCACAGTTGAAACCTCACGGTTGAAACCTCACAGTTAGACCTCACCGGTGTACCTCACTGTTACATCTCTCTGTAGGCTGTTTCGCTGTTTAATCCTATTTTATTTTTGCGGGAATTCGAACCGTTTCTTTTCTTTATTCTTTTATTTCTAAATCCCTAAATGATAAAACTGAGAACATCGAACATATCTCAATCCACTCATCTCGACCCTTGCCCTCTCAAGTCCAAAACCCTAAACCTTAAACCGAACCTCGAAACCTCATTCAGTTCCAATGGCCAGAACAAAGCGACCCCCGACTGTCAACGAAGATGCACCAATGCCGAAGAGGACTCAATTCGAATCCAGTGGCACCGGGAACGCCTCGATAAGACCTGTTAATCCACATCTGACTAAGAGAGAAATAGTTGCTGAGAAGGAGCTAAGTGAAGAGTGGATTTTATCGAGCAGATCATTAGTACTGGCAGTGCTTAATGATCAAGGATGGACCGAATGCTTCGCAAACAATAATGGACCATACTACCCGAAGCTGGTGAAGGAGTTCTATGAATATCTACAGTTCGAGGAAGAGGATGATCTGCATAAACTGGTATCCAGAGTAAATGGAAATGAAGTCAGTTTTTCATCCGCTGAATGGGCTGCTTGTTTAAGAGTTCCTCATGAGGGTATTTACAACTACTATTCTGGAGCGGCTCCTCCAAATAGTAGAATCTTTGATCATGAGACAGCTCTGGAAGAATTGACAGGCAATGGCACTGTAAGGAAGATTATTGCTACTGAAATGAATGGAGAGGACAGGCTTCTGTTTAAGTTTATCCAGCATGTACTGAGTCCTAGAAGAGGAGATTTTGCAACTCTGAAGCATCAGGATATTTACTTGATGTAATTATTAAAACATGGAAGGAAGGTCAACCTTTGTAGGTTGCTGATGGCTCAGATGGAGGACATGATAAAGGCAAGCTCAAAATCAAGTGCCTTGTTTCATGCTAAACTCATTTCGGTTATGTTGAAAGTGAAAGGTGCAGCTGGAAGTCAGGAAGAGTTGATAGTGGCAAAGAACAGTGTATGTATCTCGAAAGTAATCTGCAAATTCATGAAGATCAGTTGGAATCCCTGGAAGAAATCATGGGTGAATGATGAGGAGAGAATCTATGAGAATTTTAGCCCTTCTACTCATCCCTCTAGACCGAGAGATAGGAGAGATCCAGGCTTAAAGCCTGATGAGCCTGAACCTGTATACTCAGATGATGAACAGACTGCAGTAGTTGGTAACTCTGCAAGAGAGAACACTCCAATTGATGAAGGGAGTGATCCTGATACTACTCACAGTCCTGTCAGGACAGTGACGTTTGGAGCAGCAAGCCCTCCAAAAGAACTACCCAGTAGAGAACCTGTTCTAAGAGACAGTGAGACTGAGACTACAGAAGAAGAAGAAGAATCTCAATATTTTGTCAAGGACACCTCTGATGAGGGTGATACAGTCGAAGCAGAAGAGGCTGGAGCTTTAAATGAAAATCAAGAAACTGTTTCAGAAGAACTTAGTATGAGCCCTCTGATAGGGTATACAGACAAGTCAGTGTCTGACCAGGAAGCAGGAGTGGTCTCTACTACTGTTGTCATGGAAGTGGTTGATGACCCAACAGAGAAGGAGGCTAACCTCACTGCTGAACCTACAGAGGAAGCAAGTGTGGAACCTGCTAGAGCTACAGAAGAGAACTTAGAGTTACCCAGAGTTGAGCAGATAGTAGAAAGTGTTCAGGAAGGACCTCCAAGTGAGGGGGAGCGTGTTGGTTCAGTCTCTGTACTGTATGATATAGAAGGATGGACCTCAGATCCAGGATACATGGTGTTAGGACTCAATTATGAGGATTCAGATGAGGAAAACCAACCACCAAGAAATCCAGTCATCCTACCTAACAGCTCTCCAGTGTTAGAAACTGAAGGATTGGCCACCAAGGAAGACCTTGAATCCTTAAAGAATGAAATGAAGGAGACCATCAGACAGTCTGTTGCTGAATTGAAAACCAGTCTTTTTGATGAGCTGAAAAATGTAGAACAATCCTTAGAACTATCTCTAGGATGTGTTGTGGGAAGTCCAATCAAAGAAGTGATGGATGAAATGAAAGTGTGCCACACCCAAATTGAAAGCTGGGCTGGAGCAGTAGTGGCCCTCAGACAATCAGTTGCTTCTTTAACTGCCCTGAGCAGTTCTCAGACACAAGTGGCCAGTGAGATTCGATACATCAAAGAAGTGGTCAAGCAGTTTGTGGAAGTATTTGAGGCTTTCAAGAAATCAGTAAAAGAACACTTTAGTAATCAGGATGCTGTCATTCAGAAAGTGATTGGAAGTCTGACTCGGTCTTTCAAGGAGACAGTGGCATTCTCAGTCAAGTCCCTTCCTTCATCTAGCTCTCCTGTGGACCTTGAGCAGTTTAGAAGCCTGCTCAGAGAAGAGCTTACTCAGGCCCGTGCAAATGACACATCAGACCTACAGATCCTTGCTACTACAAGAGAAGTCAGTGGCTTTGTTCGTGAGCACCTGCAGGCTGCTACTGCTTCTCAGGAGGCCATCAAAAGTAAAGTGGATTATTACTTTGATCGGATTTTCACCAAGCATCAGTTGAACAATCACTTCAAGCTCATGCTAGAGACTATGAAGCTGCCTCCTGTAACTCAAGCCTTAAAAGAACAAGTTAGCAAGCTACGAGAGTTGACCCCGGCTTTGGATAAATTCTTGGAAAACAAAGATGACTTCTTATCTGCCATGGACAGAGGAGGAAACATTATCATGGATTTCAGGAATCTGCTCCTACCTTTTCTTCATGTGGACTGCACACCTGTTATAGTTCCTCCTGCCTTACCTGTCTCCAACCCCAGTGGTTCTTCCATAATGTCTCCTACTGATGCCCTCAGAAGCCTTAGACCACTGATCCCTCGGCAAGCTACTCACTACCGGCCTTCAGGAGCCTCTGTTGCTGCCCCTCCAGACATTCCTGCTGCCATTCCTCAGCCTGTTGATCCTTCACCTCCTGCTCCATCTTCTTCCTCCAAAGGAAAAGATCATTTACCTCCAGATGAAGAGGATTGAGTCTGTTTATTTTTTTTTTTGATAGGGATCATGTATTCACATTTTGGGTCATGTATTGTCCTCCTTATTAATACAATGTTTCTTTTCTCTCTCTCTGTCTTTCTTTTTGTTAATCACAAAGGGGGAGAAATAAAGAGAAATAGATAGGGGGAGAAATGGGGAGAAATAGGAAAACTCAAGGGAGAAATGAACCTATACAGAGAGGAGAAATCCTTGCGGATTATACCTCATTTTTGTCCTCCTTACTTATACTGTGTTTTGCACACTTCTCTCTGATACTTCTATATTTCGTACTGACATAATTTGTGATTATCAAAAAGGGGGAGATTGTTGGAATCACCTGTTTTGATAATCCCAAATCATGCTTAAACATTGATTATGATGTATTAAACCTTTGCATTAATCTTATTATTCTATGCTTAAACGTATTTTATTCTAAACTGTTCATATTCTTACTCTCATAACTTTACTGTAACAGCTTACAGTAGTATTTACATAAGTTTAGTATTGTTAGCTAACAGTCAGAGTTTTCTTCTCAAAGTCACAGTTACAGTTAACTGTCACCTTAAGTTACTGTTGCAATAAGTTCACAGTTACAAGGTTACAGTCGAAGACTAATACAAGCTTACAGTTACGAGTCTACTGCTATCTATTGTCAAAGCTCACAGACGAAGGTCACAGATACAAGACTTATGTTCAAAGTTTTCTCTGCTCGAGTTCACAGTCGAACAAGTCTACAGTTGAAACAAGTTCGCAGATGAACTAGCCTACAGTCATAAGTCTACAGTCAAGGTTACAGTTAGACAGCTTCTGTCTACTAAGTCTACAGATGATCGAAGTCTACAGTTGACAAAGGTTACAGCTCTACAAATTTGATGTTACAAGTCTACAGTTAGAGAGGCTACAGTTACATGGAGTAAAAGCTACCATTGCAAGCCTACAGACAGCAAGCCTTTTGTTGAAATCAGCAGTCAGAAGGAAGTCCACAGTTGGAAGTCCACAGTTGGAAGACCACAGTTGAAGTCAACAGTGACATACATTCTCGACTCACTGTTTTAATTTCTTTATTTCCTACATTTAATTTATTTAATTTATCTAACGGTCATATCATACATTTTGATGATTTGTCAAATATCTGATAAAGGTTGTCGGATGTCAGGAACCCGTACCTCGTACCTGCTGAAAAGAAATCTTTTTTGTCCCCTGTCGGGAGATAAATACGAGAAGACTACGCTGCCCAAATAGAATGCGAATGCGAACCAGAGAAGTGCGTGTTGGACGAAATATACCAGAAACACAAGAAGATAAAAACGAGCTCCATCAAGAACACAGAGAAGCATATAGACAATCAAGTATACTCGAGAAGTGTTCTGTGCATACAAGAAGAACCCTGAAGAACTTCATCGACTATATTCTCACTACCTGTGAACCTGAAGCATACGACACTCTGTTTCTCAAACAGAAACGAGAAGAGGACTCAAACTCTCTTCTGATCGAATACAAGAGCTACACTGAGATCACCAGAACCACTTCTAAACTCTACATCTCTTGTTCTGTGATTTATTCTACATTTTGAGCAGTGTGTGTTATCTGCTGTATTAAACACACACACTGACTCCTGTACTTTCACTGGAGGATCTGTAAATCCTCAGCAAATCTTTTTGCACTCCATTTCCCACTGTGGATAGTGGTAGAGGTCTTGTGACCTGGACAGCTTGCTGTTGTTGTTTGTTTTCCCACGAAGAACTGTGGTAGAGGTCTTGTGACCTGGACAGTGTGTTCACTGTCGTTAACCCCGATCCAGGGTGTGGATCATTCTTATATAAAATTTTGAGAGGACTAAGTCTCGGCTTGAGACTGAACCTCTTGGTTAATTTTCTGTGCTTATAGTTATACTCTATATCCATACTATACATATTTATTTCATATTCCGCTGCTATTACTTTGAAATATAATCCATCTTCAAAGCTACTTTGATAATTAAATTCGCAAGTGTTTATATTTGTTATAAATCAGTAAGTTAGTTTCAAAAGTTAATTTAATCATAAGATTAAGTTAACTGAGAATTAATCAATCTTTGAGAAACTAATTGAACCTTTATAATCTATATAAATTCACTACAGTTTAATTTGTTTTTGAAATTGGGGGTTTTTAATAGAAATTGTTTTTAACAGAAATTTTAATTGGAACTCAATTCACCCCCCCCCCCCTCTTGAGTGTCCACTCCGACCAACAGATACTCTAGAAAATTATTTAAAAATATTTAAATATAATAATGTCATTCTTCAGAAAAATAATTCCAAATTGATGAATAATAAAATATGAGTTTACATGTGGTTTAACTAACATTATCCAATAAAATATGGTCATGTTTTTTAAGTGTTTTAAACCTTATCTTGTGGTTTCAAACATTGTTTATCCAATTCAATCCTTAAAGAGGCAATAATGTTTTCACTCTAAAATGGTTAAAATTTAACTTATAGGCAAAAACTAGGATCATAAATGGACAATAAAGTACAATTTAAACCACTTTCAATACTATGTGTACATTTCCAATATTTATTTATTTTTACATAATTTTATAAATTATTATTCAACATAAAATATCATTATTGTCATTTTTGATCGTATTCATTTAATTTTACTTCAATGACATTGATAAAAATATGGAATTAAAATAAAATACATTATAACATCCCATATATTTTATAATCATATAAAAAATTATTGTAACTCAATAATTCATCCCAATTATATCCCATTTAAATTTTTTAAAACTATTTATTATATTTTTCTATTAATTGAATAAATAATGTGTCATAATTGTTTAAGAATATAAGATAATTATTTTATTACTAAAATTTCAATAAAAATTTCTTGAAAAAAAAACTAATCAATAATTAATTAAATTATTTAGAAACAGGGTTGTACTTTTCTTATGATTACATAAAAGGATTAGAGAAATAAACATTAAGAGATTTTCATTTTGGCATTTTTGTTAATTAAAATAATATAAATTCCATTATCATTGGAAAATCAAACAAAAATGTCATATACTAATTGTTTTTATAAATATAGTATAATATATCCCATTATAATAAATAAAGTCATGTTTAGAGAAGAATTTCATATTTTATTACATCATTTTGAACTATGATAAACTCACTTTACCTTCACCTTAGTAACAAAACTTTACAATGGTTACCATTTATATTGACAAAAACTAAAAGAGATTTTTTTTCAAAATGTGGACCAAATGTTAGTAAATATTATATAAATTTTTGGAAATTAAAATCAATATCTTTATGAAATTTATTTATGATAACACTCATAATGTAATGATAAATAGTTTCTCAGAAAAATTCCTTTTTATGTAAAAAATATTTTTATAACAATTCAGCCATAATAAATATTCTAATAAACTTAATTGGATTATTAATAATATAATATAGCTGATTTTTCATTTAAATGACTTTAAAATAAAATTAATCTTTTAAAATTAATGAAACACAAATATTGTATTTAATAAAAAACATTATTTTTACTATTCATCAAAAAATCAATGTTTTCTTAAAATCATTATCAAATAACCCTAAGATTACGAGGAAATGTTGGTTTAAAAAAAGAATAATTTTCTATCAAATAATGTTTGTAAAATTTTTAAACACTTAATATTTTTTTCATAAAAAGTAATAAAAAATTGTTTCAAGGCAAACATATTTTTGAAGCATATTATGAATTTAGTAAAACATTGAATTTTTATTTTCTAAATAGTAGTAAACAGACATTTAATTAGTTGGACATTTATATATATATATATATATTTATCATAATATATTTATTCTTATTTATACAGACCAATTAAATGTCTTGGTTATAATATTATTATAGTAATATTTTGTTTTTCATTTCTTCTCAGAGTTTTGTATTGTAAGAGATATCAAATATACTATTCTTATTATATAATATTAGAATTTTAGATACCATGTGTTTATCTTTATCATTTTATCATTATTTGTTTTAATTATGGAGTTTCAAAATCATTTATTGAACAAATTATTTTCTGATTTCTAAGACTCAAGGTGGAGAGGCTTTCAATGGCCTTGTTATGGAGTTATTCATTTTGATGTTAATCATGATTTCATGAGGATAGTAATTGTTACAAGATAATTGATGAGAAATATCAATTGATCAAGGAGTTTTTATTTTTAAGGATACAATCATATGATTTTACCCATATCATGGATTGGTTCTACTTGACATATATAGATATTGATTTATTTTAAATGGGAAATGTTTTATATAATATAAAAGGAATTTGTGTGGTGATATTTCTGAAGCCTGACCATTAAATATATATCAAATGTGTGGAGACTGTTTATTCTCAAAAACTGGTATTGATATTTGATTTTATGGAAGTTCAGAAAATGATGTCCCCTATATTTTTAAAAGTGTTCCCAAATGTTTTTTCTGGAAGTGGGTGTTATGAAACCCCATTTATATAAAATCATGGTTAGGATATAATTATAACATTGTGTATCTTTGATTTTTATGTCACCTTATCCACTGATTCCCTATGAGTTACTGAAGTATTAGATTAGGATTTATGATTTGGTGTAGAATGGTCTTATCTATCCTAGTTTGTCACATTGGGGTGATTTGAAGTTGTTTATGAAGATAAAGAATGATAGTATGATGTTGTGTGTAAATAATAATTTATTTAGTAATGCAATGTAAAAGAACAATGTTCACCTACCATGGATTGATGATTTATTTAAAAATTGAATGGTGTAAGCTAGTTCTTGAATATCGATATATGATATAGATATTATTAGATGAGGGTTACATGGGAAGATAACTTATGTTTTTTGTTTAGATGTTACTATGAACACTTCTTGTTTTTATTAATTCCCTTTGTGCCTGAAATTTCACAAATTTGTTTGTGGGATTGAAATACTCAAGGATTCATGAGTTTCTATATTTGATTGTGGCCACATTCACTAAAGAAAATATTATGTATTGAAGGTTAAAAAAGGATAATGATAAGTATTTGAAGGATATTATGGGAGTTTTTTTCTAACATATACTCTACGTATGGCCAGAAAAGTGTAATTTCTATACAAGAGAGGAAAATTTTGATAGAAATTTCATGTCTTATCAAGTAGTGGTGGATTATCCTTTAAATATTGATGTAGTTTTTTTGGGTGAAACTAAATAATATATATTTTTTAGTTTCCTTGTCCATATATGATATTATCATATTTTAGTGTCATATTTGTCTAAAATGCTATCTCCATTGTCAGTTTCAAATAGGAAGGATCAATCCTTTGAATGGATTGATCAGTGCCAGACATCTTTTGAGTACCTAAATGAGGGGATTATGTGTTCCCAAATTATTAATTTTCTTCTCTATGGATTCATATTTTATGTATTCTTGGATTATTATCATATTGTTCTAGGTTGTATTTTGATGAAATAACATGTTGGTATATCCTATGTTTCTTAGAAATTATGAATTCATGAATCTAAATATACTACCTCTGACCTCAAGCTTTCAAAAGTAGTGATTTCCAGGAATTTTTGGTGATAATATCTAATTGGGGAGTGTTTTAGTGTATTTAAAAATATTAAGATTAAAACTGTATGATTTTAAATAAGAATGTGTTCGGTAGAATACTGGAAAGACAAAATTGAGCATTAACAACTCTAAAATATTATTATTTAAATATGACCATTCTAACATAGCTTTTGAATTAGTGGGTAAGAATAAGAGTAAACACATTTTGATATATATATAATGTAACTATTCAATATAGATATATTTATTAATTCATTCGAAATAAGAATATAACTTTCACTGATGTCATTCCATAATCAAAAAATATTTTCTTCAAAAAATGTTTTATTGTATTTTTCAAGAGAATATTAAACAAAAATCCGAAAAATATTGAAATTTTATTTTATAATAAGGCTAGAATGTTTTAAATGGTCATATTAGCTGTTTTTTGGGTTTAATTTTGGGATTTGTTTGAAAAGATTATTTTTTTAGTGAATAGTGAAATTCTAATTTTATGGAGAACTACCTTTTATATTCAAGTACAAAAAAATTACCATATTAATTTTAAATTATTATCAAATTTTAGTTGTTCAATTTTGAATAAAAATATACAATTATTTTGATTTTAATCTACATCATAAATAATTTTGGTATAAATATTTTTACCCTTCACAACACATTTTTATAGAAAACAGTTTTCATCATGTTTTACAATTCATTTTTAAAAATAATTTACACCAAATATAGGGAATGAATTTCATAAAATGGTATCCATATTTTTAATAAAATTTATAAATTCTATAAATAGTTCGTTTTTTTGTCATAATGAATAGTAACCTTGGTAAAAATGTTGTCACCATAGTAAGGGTAAAAAAGGAAGATATTGTAACATCCCAGGATTTACCAAACCTAGTTTTAAATTATAAATATATATATATATATATATATTATTTTTAATTTAAAAGAACTAATAATAATTTTGAGATATTGTTATTTTAAAAAATTAACTAAGATCAAGAGTTTTAATTAATTTGATATGTAATTATACTTATTATTTAAAATAAAAAATATTGTTTCTTCTTAGTTTAAAATAATATTTTAAATAACTACATTTAAAATTATATTTTTTTCAAGAATTTAGGTTATATAAAACATTGAATAATAATTATATTAATATACAATTATTATAATAATTATTATTATTTTTGTAAATTATGATTAGAAAATTATTATAATTTTTATAAATATATGAAAATAATTTATGTTTTTTTAGTTGAATTTGTAAATTAAAAATATATATTATTTTTTCTAAAAAGTCCATCATATATATGTGTGTGTTTTGTAAATTATTCAATTCAATAATTTAAAAGAACATAATTATATAAATATATATATAAATGTATATATATAATACCAGACTATTTTTTAAACAATGTTATGTTTTAAAAAAAGAAAATATCATGGAAAAGGAAAAAAGTGAATTAAACTGAAGTTCCCAGTCAGGATCCAAGTATCACTGAAAGGGGGGGTGAATCAGTGATATCTTTTTCTTTTTATGTTTCCTGCTTTTTGAAGCATCCTTCGCCTCCTATTAAAGATTTTATTCCCTGCTGAACACACACAACCACATGAACACATGATTTACAAGGTTCACTACTCAACAGGAGTATCTACGTCCTTGGTCTGATACAGAAAAAATCTAGTACCACACAATACACTAGAAAACAATCTTTTGATGTGGAATACAATGAGTATGATATACCCTTACACTCGTATAACACTTGGAAAACAATCTGCAACCGCGTGTGCAACCGCATAGCACAAATAGAGAATTATAGTGTTTCACTCCTTCTTTAGAATTGGACAGTTTTATTTTCTGAAGAACATATCTTCACTTTCCTACCCAGAAGCTGGTAAGAACCTCCTCATTCATATAGCTTGCGTGCCACTCCCTGCTTGCACGCATTGCTGCTTGGGCGCCACCTACCTACGCACCTACTGAATACTTGTGTGCCACCATTGAGCACAACTCACAACTTGCGCGCCACCTTTGCCTTATACACATGCCACATCTTGAAAGAACCTCCCTAATTGCACGCCTCTTTCAACTTGCGCGACAAGAATTGCGTGCCCAAACATTGGCGGAAAAATTTGCGCGGAAAAACATGCATGGAAAAACTTGTACGACAAAACATGCGCGCCTTATAAACAACCCTCTGCTTGCACGCCACTTAAGCATGCGTGCCTCCCTTATTCTACTTGCGTGATCAGAGAACCCTCGACTACTTGCGTGCTCAGAGCTCAAATTTTCTCTTAAGTGTTGAGAATTAAAAAATGAGGAGGCTAGTAGGCTATTTATAGGAATTTTGGTGACTTGCATGCCAACACTTGTGTGACATTCCTACTTGTGTGCCGCTCCCTCAGTTGCGCGCCCTTCCATCACTAGCGGAAAACTTCTTTTCCTTTATCATATTTTGATATGATGATGTTGGAATTTGACTTGCACACAACATACACTTGTGTGCCACTTAGACTTGCACGCCACACTTGCGCGCCGCTTATACTTGCACATCACTTTTTGACTTGCGCGCCAATCGTTAACATGCACGCCACTTTATTTCCTTTGTCATATTTTGATGCGATGATCTTGAAATATGACTTTCACACCACTTACACTTACGCAGCAATACTTGCGCGCCAATAATTGCGTTCCACTTTTGACTTGCGTGCCAATCTTCAACTTGCATGCCGATTTATTTCCATTCCCAAAATCACTTCTTCATCTCCCTATTTCCAGGCCCTAAAATTTGGCAAACACTGGAAAACAGTGCCACCTTAAATAGTGCTTTTATGCCACCACCAGATTGTCCATTCCTTTTTCATTTCTATCTTCACTGCTTCCCATAACCATTCGTCAGCTGTTATCATGAACTCCACTATCATGATATATATCCTCTGATTGACCCGATTTCGCATTTTCATAATTACAATGGAAAGTACTGAAACTTTTCTATCTTCAAGTAGCATCACTCCTTCCAATCAAAATTGTATATGACTGGCATCATCATTTCTCCAACTTTCCACCATAAGGCTTGCAACACAAGTTCTCCTAAATTATGATATTTCTGAGTTACATATCAGCAAAGCATCATCTAGTTTTTAGTCCTTCTACAAATTGAATTGATTTATCTTCCTTGACAACAAAATAGAACACTCTGCAAAGGCTAACTTTTCAAACTTCCTTCTCCATCCAACTTGGTCCCAACAATCTCCCCTTTGGATTTTGTTGTCAACCAAGATTTATAAATCACCTAACTTTGTAACCTTATGCAATGGATTACTTATCAATAATTTTAAGCCTACGTGAGCTAACTCATTCCAGGAAACATGAATTATCGACAGACAAAACCATTTTGTCCAAAGGCAGTGACTATGAAATCTCGTGATCATATTTTCTCAGCTGTCTTTAGAACAACTTTTAGAACATCTTTCAAGATTCTACTTCAGCATTCTCCTCTTCTTCAACATTCTTGGAATACAAAAACAATTTTTTTTCCTACAACCACTCCGACAACTAGTTAGAATAGTTCACACACATACATGCTGGATTCACAGCTTACCCACAACTCCCCATTTATGGATGTATCTATAAGTATAGATTTATGAAACAATTCCCCACCCCCTTTAAAATACTATCTAATTCCATGATGAGAGTGGGGATAGTAACACGTACCATACACTTGATGAGAAGGAGGTTGGACACCCATGTTCAACCTCAATTTTTCAAACGGTTTTTTCAGTAAAGGTTTGGTGAATATATCAGAAAATTTTTCAGATATAGGAACATACTCTAGCCTTAATTCATTCTTCTCCACCTGGTCTTTGATGAAGTGGTACTTCATATCAATCTGTTTTGATCGTTATTTTTGTACCATATTTTTTGTAAGATTGATTGCACTCTGATTATCACAACCCAATAGAAATGGTAGCTTTACTTCAACAAGTATATCTTCTAATAGAGTCTTCATCCCCATTAGTTGGGTTGCAGTTTGAGTAGCAGTAACATACTCGTCTTGAACCATGATAAGTGTTACTGAATTCTGTTTCATGGTATGCCAAGTAACACTACTTTTCCCTACAATGAAAACTCTACCAGATGTGGATCCTCAATCATCAACATTTCATTCCCAATTAGCATCAGAATACATGAATAGATCAATATTTCCTAAGCCATCACACCTGATTCAAAAATTTGTTGTTCCTTTGATGTTTCTAAGAATTATTTTTCCCGCAATCAAATGTGATTCTTTATGAGAACTCAGAAATATTGCTCATAATGTGACAACATAGAAGATGTCGGGTCTTGAGGCTATCAAATACAACAGAATTCCAATCATCTTTCGAAACTCTTTCTGATCAACTTCCATGCCTTCTACATCTTTAGACAACTTGGTTCCCACTGAATTGGTGTGGAAGCTAGTTTCAAATTTTCACTGCCAAACTTCTTCAGAAGTTCCTTAGCATACTTTTATTGAGATAGAAAAACGTTATTCTTCTTCTGTGAAATTTCTAGCCTAAGAAAGTACTTCATTTTTTCCATCCTGGACATCTCAAATAACTTCTTCATCTCCTCAGAAAATTTTTCACAAGATATTTCATCATTTCCAGAAAATATAATACCATCGGCATAAATAATAACGATCAGTGAAAACTCTTGACATTCTTTGATGCAGAGATTGCTGTCAACTATCCCTTTCTTAATGTTCGTCTTCTTTAAGAAAGTATCTAATTTAGAATACCATGATCTCGGAGCCTGTTTTATCCCATACAAAACATTCTTCAATTTGAACACATTACTCTCATCCTTTCCAATAACAAATCCGCAAGGTTGATCAATGTAAACTTCCTCGTCAAGGTTACCATTCAAGAATGCAGATTTTACATCCATATGAAAGATTTTGTAACCTCATTGTGCATCCATAGAAAGAAAGATTCTGATTGTATCTTATCTTTCCACTAGAGCAAAGGTTTATTCAAAATCAATGCCTTCAATTTGTTAATACCCTTTGCAAATAAATCTTGCTTTGTTTCTTATTACTATACCTTCTTTATTCATCTTGTTCTGGAAAACCCACTTTGTACCAATAATGTTCTTGTTGTCCGGCTTGGGTAAAAGTTCTCAAGTATCATTCTTCTCTATTTGATAAATTTCTTCATTCATTGCATGAACCCATTTTGGATTCTCAAATGCTTCATTTACATCATTTGGTTCAACTTATGAATAAAGGGATGTATGTGATATAGCATTCATTGTTCTTCTTGTTTGAACCATCTAATTTTTATCTCCAATAATTTTTTGAGCCTCTACTTGCTTCCTCAACCTAGGATGAGCTGTTTGAACTCCATATTAATTACTAGAGATTTCTAAGTTGGATTCCTCTTCACTGTTAGAATAAACACAGTCCATAGAATTATCAGAATCATTAACAAAAACATCTTTATCCTGCTCAACTTCCACATCAATATATGACTGCTTTTATTTCTCAACATTTTCAACAACTTTAACATCTAAAGATTCAATAATTATTCATGTTTCTTTGTTGACACATCTATATCCTCTTCCTTCTGGAGCATATCAAAAAAATTCCATCATCTCCTCTTTGTTCAAACATTCCAAGTTTTCCACCTTTCTTGATTATAATGCATGGACTCCCAAAAATGATTAAGTGTCCCAAACATGGAGTTTTTTCATATGAAATTTCATAAGGAGTCGTATCTGAGTTTGGTCTAAAGAAATATCGATTCTGAATATACATAGCAGTGCTCATGGATTGCCTCCAATAATTATGAGAAAGACTATGCTCAAGCAACATAGTTCTCCCTGTTTCCACCAAACTTCTATTCTTTCTTTCAACAACCCCATTTTGTTGAGGTGTGTATAGTATACTAAACTCATGCCGAATTCCATGCTTCTCAAGATAACATTCAAAATCATCATTACTACACTCACCACCATTATCAATTCTCAACTTCTTCACTAAATACTCACATTACTTTTCTTCTTTCCTCCTGAAACTCTTAAACATATTCAGAGCATCTGACTTATGTCTCATGTACATAACACAAGTAATGCGAGTAAAGTCATCAATGAATGTAATGAAGTAAATATCTCCATTTTTTGATTTCTTGTTCATTGGTACACATATATCAGAATGTAAACTTTTCAAGGGTTGTTTTGAACGAATTTCAACTCTCTTATAAAGAGAGTTTGTAATCTTCCCTTTTTCACAAATAGTGCATCACCAATATCTTCTTCTTGATAAATCAGGAATATCTTGGACACTGTCTCACATTGATAACTTGCACATATTTCTCTGACACATATGTCCTAGACTTTTATGCCATAATTTATTTTCATCCACTACACCCATGTAACAAGAGTTCTGCAGTTCACCAACTTGGACCAAATTCCCTTTAGTACGTAGGCCCCTTGTAACTATATTTCCATCATTTTCACTTTTCACATCAAATCCATCTTTTCAAAAGATAACTTATTTTCCCTCATCATAGAGTTGTGACACACTAAGCAGGTTATTTTTCATCCCATCAACATATAGTGTTTTCTTAGATTTTATCTTTTCCATTCCAATGATGGCCGATCCAACATCTTTGATCCTTAGAGATTCATCATTTCCAAATCTCACTATTCCTTCTTGAAAGTCTTTCACATTATTCAGCAGCTTTAAGTCTCCTGTCATATGAGATGAACATACACTATCAAGAATCCATGGACGTTCTACTTTTTTAGTTTTCAAAGTAGTTTCTACAACAAGAGATTTTTGTTCTTCCATTTCCTTCACGTCCTGTTGTGCTTCCTCCAATTTCCTAGCCTACTCAATGTGTTATGGCCAGAAAACCATGCACTCTTTCTTTTCGGAGATATTATACCTATCCATTTTAGCTTTTAAAAATTATGGCTTTTGAATATTATTAAGAATCTTTTGATTCTCTGGTTACACACTAATGCAGCCCTTGGAAAGATGTCCAGGTCGATCACATCTTTCACAAATAGTTTCTGGTGGTTGGAAACTATTGTCAACTTTCACACCAGTATTCTCAGATATCATCTGAAATTTATTTGGAGACTTTTTATTTTAAAAGTATTTACTCTCCCTCAATCCTTGTCTTTGAAAACTTGTAGAATAGTTATAATGTTGTTTGTTGAACCAACACATATTTTCCATGTGTCCGAATCCACCACAATACCAGCAGTAAACATAGAAAGAATATTTTCCTCTGAAATTTATATGCTGACCTAAGTTGTGAACATGCTTCTCAATAGAACTCTACTGACCATGAAAATTTATGTTTACATTGGTAACTCTCTTATTTGGTTCCGATTTATCAGTACCAGAGGTATTAAAATACTTCTTTGACTCATGATTTTTATGCACTTCTGATTTTTCCTCGTTGATGCCTTTGGAAACATACATGATCTTTCCAGCCTTGTTATTATCAGAACTAGTTCCATAATTTCATTCAAACTTTTAAGATAACTTTTTTGGATACTCATTTGGTTTATTCATACACGAAAATTCACCAACTTTTGAGACAGATTGTTTAAAACAGATATTCATTTCTTTAGCTTGATAAATTTTCTGTTGGACATGTTCCAACTCTTCCTCTTTTTGAATCAACTTTACTTCAAGACGATCATTATGATTCTTTTCATTCTCAACAGAATTAATTTGATCATTAATATTCTTTTCCATATTGATTTTCTCATAATGAGAAAGTTATTCATTGTTTAATGTGGAATTTTCTTTTATCAACTTCTTGTTTTCGTTCTCAAGCCTTCTGATCTTTCTCAAATATTTCTTCAGCTCTTCTTTTATATACTGTTCAAGTTGAGTTTCTTCATATTATTTTTGATACTGTTCATGTTGATTCATCATCTTCTTCACTTTTTGAAAACAAGATTCTTCTTTTTTATTTGAAAAACTTTTTATCTTTACCTCTTCCAGAATATTTATCTTTTCCACCCTGTTTCTTCCATGACCTTCTTGGTCTTCTGTCTTCTCCATCACTATCGCATCTTTCCCTTTTTGAGGAAAATTATCCACAAAGTTTCCAACATCTCCACATTCAAAACATTTTAAAGGGAGTTTCCCTTTGTATTTCCCTATTCCTATTTTCACATTTTTAGAAAAAAAGGAATGTATTTCATCAAAATTTTGACATACCTCGTTTTCAATGTCTGATTCACCTGCTTTGTATTCAATAAGAATTTTCTTCGACTACTCTTTATTTACAACCTTGAAATACATTTCTCTATCTGTCTTTTATTTTGTTTTCATCATCTTCTCCCTTCTAATTTCATAAGTTATGAGAGTGCTATGAAAATCATTCAGATATAATGTTTCAGGATCTCTGTCTTCCAATGATGAAACTTTAGCATCAAATTTTTCAGGAAGAATTCTTAAGATCTATTCAACAACTGTATAATCTTCCAATGTTTCACCAATACATCCGATTGTACTGAAAATATCATTTATCCTGGTAAAGAAATACCCAACAGATTCAGATTCTCCCATTTTCATGTCTTCATACTCTAGTCTCTAGATTTTTAGTTTAACCTTCTTCACTTTTATATTTCCTTCATAGAAATTCTTCAGTTTGACCCATATTTCTTTGGCTGTAGCAACACCTTTCACTCTTAAAAATTCACTCTCAGAAAGAGATGATAGTAACACATTATTATCTCTTCCATCATACTCAATATTCTTCTTATCGAAAAAAGTAAGAGTTTTCTTCTCATCAAAATAAGGAAATCCATCTATTGTAGTTTCAAGAACATCATATCCAAGAGACATAAGATAAGGCATCATTCAGTCCTTCTAGATGTGATAGTTATTTCCATAAAAAATCAGAATCCCCTTACTGTTTATGCAATTTATATTCTCCATCACAACATCTCTTCAACCAATTTAGAAAAGAATAAATGAGCGTAACCTGCCTCTGATACCAATTGATGTCCCCAGTCAGGATCCAAGTATCACTGATAGGGGGAGGGGCTGAGTCAGTGATATCTTTTTCTTTTTATGTTTCTTTATTTTTGAAACAACCTTCGCCTCCTGTTAAAGAGTTTATTCACTTCTGAACACACACAACCACAGAAACACAAGATTTACAAGGTTCACTACTCAACAATAGTAGCTATGTCCTTGATATGGTACATAAACAATTCATTACCACCCAATCCACTAGAAAAAAAATCCTTTGATGTGGAATACAATTATTAGGATATTCCCTTACACTCATATAGCACTTGGGAAAAAAACGACAAGCATATGTGCACCCTCTTAGAACAAATATGGAATTACAGTGTTTCAGTGCTTCTTACCAATTGAACAATTGTATTTTCTGAAGTACATATCTTAAATTTCCTACCCAAATGCTGGTAAGAACCTCCTGGTGCAAACAACTTTCATGCCACTCCCTTATTGCCTTCCTTACATCTTGCGCACCACCTACTTCGCGCCTACTCAATACTTGCGCGCCACCATTGATCACAGCTCACAACTTGCATGCCACCTTTTCTTTATACACAAGGCACTTATTGAATGCACCTATCTTCTTGCGCGCCTCTTGAAACTTGAGTGACAAGACTTGCTCGCCAAAACTTACGCGGAAAAACATGCATGGAAAAACTTTCTTGGAAAAACTTTCGCACCTTATAAACAACCCTCAGCTTGTGCGCCCCTTCAGCTTGCACGCTGCCCTTCTGCTACTTGCGCGATCAATGCACCATTGACTACTTGTGTGCTCAGAGATAAAATTTTCTCTTAAGTGTTCATCATTAAAAAATGAGTAGGCTAGTTGGCTATTTATAGGCATTCTGGTGACTTGCATTCCTACACATGCGTTGCGTTCCTTCTTGCGCGCCGCTCCATCACTTGTGAGCCCTTCCATCACTAGCACGACACTTCATTTAATTTTTCATATTTTGATATGATGATGTTGGAATATGAGTTGCGCGCAATAGACACTTGTGCACCACACTTTCACGCCACTTATACTTGCGCATCACTTTATGACTTGCGCGCCAATCTTCAACTTGCACGCCACTTTATTTCCTTTGTCATATTTTGATGTGATGATCTTGAAATATGAATTTCACAGTAGTTACACTTGTTCACCAATACTTGCACGCCACTTTTTACTTGCGTTCCAATCTTCAACTTGTGCACCACTTTATTTCCATTTCCAAAATCACTTCTTCATCTCCCGATTTCTAGGCCCTAAAATTTGGAAAACACTGGAAAACGTTGCCACCTTAAATTGTGCTTTTATGTCGCCTCAAGATTGTCCATTACATTGTCATATCTATCTTCACTGCTTCCCATAACCATTCATCAACTTTTATCATGAACTCCAATATTGTGATATATATCTTTTGATAGACCAGATTTAGCATCATCAAAATTACAATGGGATGTACTGAAACTTCCCTATCTTCCACCAGCATCGCACCTTCCAATCAAAACTGTATATGACTGTCATCATCATTTATCCCCCTTTAATCCATAATTCTTGCATCACAAGTTCTACTATCTTATGATATTTAAGAAATACATATCACTAAAGCAATTTCTGGTTTTTAGTCCTTTTACAAAGTGAATGGATTTATCTTCTATTACAACAAAATACAACACTCTACAAAGGCTCACTCTTGAAACTTCCTTCTCCATCCAACATGGTCCCAAAATAAACGTTATTAAATATAAAATGATGATGATTGGCATGACTTGACTCAAAACATGAGATAAAAATGATATTGTATAATGGGACAAAATGAGATTGAATAGAAAGAAAAAAGTTTATGTATAAAAAAGATAATAATAAAAAATGAGGTGTGAAACATATCAAATTGAAAGAAATAGATTATTACAACAATAATGATAATTTGATTTTATAAAAAGGAACTCATGTCTTTGTTTATTTGTGTGAGTAATAAAAAAATACTTATTTTTTTCGTTCCTCAAGAAGAATGAAATTATTTTACACACATCTAGATTTTATATAGGTGTGTCGAGAAGAATCCATGTTCATATTTTTGTTGAGTTCTTCATCTTCCTAACATCTACACACATGTCGTTGAGGGTATAACAAACCCTTATTTAGAAATTTGGTGTTTTCTATGCCCCCTTATTGGTGTATCCAAGCCTTGACATGCAGTCTAAATCCACCATGGTAAGAAACATTTATTTATTTATTCCAAGTTATTCTCTCTATTTTCTAATTTGTGGAAGGGTTATATTTATATCTGATTATATACTTTGTTATGAAATATGTATAGAAATATATATATATATTTATGTTCACATATCTCTAAATAAAAATGAATATATGATTCATTTTCTTCATTTAAAGGAACTTTTTTTTAAATCTTATCATTATAAGGGTTTTTCCACCTGAACTTCCTTTTTCATTCGGGTTACTTTTATAATCTATTACCTCAATAAAACTCTTTTGTATTATTATTTACTCCTCAAAAATTATGTGTTTGTTTTATATATATGTTTACCGACCAGAATATTTCCTTAATTTAGGGATGGTTACATGTTTTAAAAGTAACATTCAAAATTGTTTCCAAAATACAAGCCTGATCCAAGGGAATTTATCTAATTCTTACCTATTTTAAAGGGCACTCTATAATCCATTATTCAAAACCATTATCATTATAAAATCAATAATTATATTTTGAATGTAATATTTTACTTATCTTCTGGTTTTATACAAATATATCTCTAAAAGAACTATTCTTTTCTTAGTTAAAGTGTATTTATCTAAATATTTACTTGAAGATTTTATAAGAGTATCTTCATCTATTTCAACACTTTTGTGGATTCTTATGTATTATTGCGATTATTATGCCATGTTATCAAATACCATATTTAATTTAATGGTTTATGATTAATTTGGATATGGGTGTGCTATCTAAAATCCATTCCCTAATTAACTCTGAATGCTTAGTGTTTATGCTTACTGTTCGGGGAAAGTAATTTTCATTTTGTTTATTAATTTCAATATGAATGTATATGATGTTTATGTTTATACCCATTCATATGTGTAATGAATTGGACGTAGTATGTGTCGGGTGGGGCCTGCTATAGACCCTCGGTGCACAGGTTGGTCTCATGAGACAAACTACGGTCCTATAGCACAAGGCCTTGACAAAATGAGTATTTATGGACTTGGCATGAGGCCTTGACGTTATAGTTATGTTGTCCAACAATATACATTCCATTATTATGTGTATGATAATTAATTAACCAAATGGATATTTAACCAGTAGAATATTCATGTTTACGAGCCATTACTTATGAGTATCAGAAAAGTTAATTCTTATGACATGACATATGCACTCAGTGAATTGGTATTCAGTGTATGAAATTGTATTTATTACCTTCATGTACATTTCTAATTATTCAATTATCTTAGATGTTTAATTTTTTCTTACATATTCATATGTCATACATGTTTATAATGTCTTTTATTCATTACTCTAAATGAGAATGCCTATATTTGAATTTTCTATCCTTGTAATTCTTTAATTATGTTTTTAACTGATCACTTTTAGGATGTGTACATGTGTTACGACTTTACGTTAAGAGAAAGGTTTAATGGAAGGATTTAAATAATTTTTTCAAAAGTTATATTGGTTTATTATTAAAAACCTTACTTGGAATTCATTTGCACACTCTACATTTTTTATTAAAATGTTTCAGGTAACTGTTTTAGTGAAAGAAGTATGACCGAAGTAGCTGGTTTCACAAAACCTGAACTGAATTCGATTCTCTATATGTGCCTGATATGTAGTTGACCAATGCTATCTTTTTTTAAAAAATCATTACACATCAGGATTCAAGGCATCGGGTATTGGTATTCTAGGGTCGGGTCCTCACAGTTGGTATCAGTGGAACAGTCTAGACAATTTTGGAGATTAGATGTTGTTGAGTTTAAAGGTTCAGCAGTCTTAGTGTTTCTTAATTCTAAAGATGGAAATTCATAATTTTTTTAGTCCGATGAAATGAACTGAGAGGATGCAATTCTTCTGAGGGGTGAATAATGTAACAACCCAGGATTTACCAAACCTAGTTTTAAATTATAAATATATATATTTAAATATATTATTTATAATTTAAATGAACTAATAATATTTCTGAGATTTTTTTATTTAAAAAAACAACTAAATTCAAGAGTTTTAATTAATTTGATATATAATTATACTTATTGTTTATAATTACAAATATTGTTTCTACTTAGTTTACAAGAATATGTTAAATAATTATATATAAAATGATATTTTTTTTCAATAGGTTAAGTAATATAATACTTTAAATTAAAATTATGTTAATATATGATGATGATGATGATTATTATTTTAAATTTTGATTAGAAAATTATTATATTTATTATAAATATATTAAAATAATTTATGTTTTTTAATTAAATTTATAAATTATAAAAATATATTTTTTTTACAAAAAAGTCACATCATATATATGTGTTTGTTTTAAAAAAGTTTCATATTAATTATTAAAAAAACCAATTATATATATATAACACTAGACTATTTTTTTTAAAATGTTATGTTTAAAAAAAAGGAATATGTTGTGGAATGTGAAAATAAAGAATAAAACGTTTTTAAATATAAAATTATGATGATTGGTGTGACTTAAATAATAAAAAGTGAGAGAAATTTTATTGGGAAATGGGACAAAATTTGATTGAATATAAAGACAAAAGTTTATGTAAAAAAAGATAATAATAAAAAATGAGGTCTGAAACTTATCAAATTGAAAAAAATATATTATTATAACAATAATTGTAATTTTATTGTTTAAAAAGTAACTCAAGTCTTTGCTTTTTTATGTTTGTAATAAAAAAATACTTATTTTGTTCCTTCCTCTAGAAGAATGAAATTATTTTAGACACATCTAGATTTTTAATAGGTGTCTCAAGATGAATCCATGTTCATATTTTTGTTGTGTTCTACATCTTCCTGAATACTACACACATGCCATTGGGGGTATAACAAAACCTTCTTTTGAACTGTGGTGTTTTCTATGCCCCCTTCTTGTTGTATACAAGTCTTGACATGTAGTCTAAATCTACCACGTTAAGGAAAGTTAATTTATTTATTCCACGTTATACTCTCTATTTTCTAATTTATGTTAGAGTTATATTTATTTTTTATTATATACATTGCAAAGAAATATGTATATATAAATAAATATATAATTTCTCACCTCTCTAATTCAAAATGTGTATATGATAGATTTTCTTATTTTAAAGGATCATTTTTTAAATCTTATCATTGTAACAGTTCATCTACCCGAACATCCATTTTTATTCAGGTTACATTTATTATCTATTAACTCAATGAAACTATTTTGTATTATTATTTAGTCCTCAGAAATTATGTATTTGTTATTTATATATTTTTACCAACTAGAATATTTCCATATTATATGGATGATTACACGTTTTAAAAGGAACATTCAATTGTTTTTCTGAAATACAAGCTCGATCCAAGGGAATTTCTCGAATTCTTACCTATTTTCATGGGCACTATATAATCTGTTTTTGAAAACCATTATCTTTATAAAATTAATAATTTTATAATGAAAATACTACCTTACTTAACATTTGGTTTTATAAAAATATTTTTCCAAAAGAACTCTTCTCTTCCAAGTAAAATAGTATTTATCTCAAGATTTACTCGAAGATTTTATAAGAGCATCTTCATCTATTTCAACAATCTTGTTAATTATTATATATTATTAGGATTAATATACCATGTTATCAGATACCATATTTAATTTAATAGTTTATTATTACTTTGGATGTGGATGTGCTATCTTAAATCATGTCCCCAATTTACTCCAAATGGTTAGTGTTTATGCTTAATGTTCGGGAAAAGTTATTTTTATTTTATTTATTAATTTCAATATGAATGTATATGAAGTTAATGTTTATCCCAGTTCATATGAGTAATGTATTAGACATAGTATGTGTTAGGTGGGTCCCACTACAGCCCCTCGGTGCACCGGTAGGTCTCATTAGACAATCTATGGTCTTGGCACAAGGCCTTGAAGAAAAGAGTATTTTTTGTCTTGGAACGAGGCCTTGACATTATAGTTATGTTGTCCAATATTATACATTCCATCATTATGGGTATGATAATTAATTAAACAAATGGATATTCGACTAGTCGAATATCCATGGTTAAGATCCATTACTTATGAGTATCAGAAAAGTAAATGCTTATGGCATGACATATGCACTTAGTGAATTGGTATTCAGTGTATGAAATTCTAGTTATTACCTTTGCATGCATCTCTGATTATTTACTCTTATCTTTTTAATATGTGCTTACATATTCATATGTTATACAAGTTTAGAATGACTTTTATTCATTACTCCAAATGAGCATGCCTATATTTGTATCGTGTATCCTTTTAATTCAGTTAGTATGTTTTTAATTGAGCACTTTCAAGATGTGTACATGTGTTACAACTATCCTTTAAGAGAAACGTTTTATGGAAAGTGTTATGTAATGTTTTCAAAATTATATTGGTTTGTTTTTAAGTCCCCTTACTGGGCATTCGTATGCTTACCCTGAATTTTTTATTAAAATTTTTCAGGTATCAGTTTGATTTAAAGAAGTATGACAGAAGTGGCTGGTTTCCCAAAAGCTGAACTGAATTCGATTCTCTATATGTACATGATGTGTAGTTGATCAGTGCTTGATTTTGTAAAAAAATGAATTACATATCATGATTGAAGGAACCTGGTCTAGGTATTTTGGGGTCGTGTCCTCACAGAACAAGGTTAAAACTATAAATTATGGCTTCACTATGAACCATAAAAATAACCATATTTTATCAGATGTGTTTAATTTGAAAAAAACATTAATATATTTTAATATATTTAATTTTTTGTGAACTTTTTTTCTGATAAATATCATTATATTTTTTTTATTAAAAGAAAATTTAAAAAATTCCTCTTTTATTCTGTTTAATATTCATAACATTTTGTGGAAAAAAGTTATGAATAGTTATAAATTTATATTTTAAATATGATTATTTTTTACATTAATTTTTATTAATTTTTAGTGAGGAATTAATTATTTAAAATTCTTATGCAATACTGACATAGTTTATGAGTATGTTGTAGAAAAATGAAGTAAATGATTTGCTAGACATTAAAAATAATATTTTTAGGTGATTTATGGATTTTAAATACTTTTTTAAATAAATATAATGTATTATTATGGTGATAAAATATTATATTTTTACTACATTAATACTTGATTATTTTTTATTTAAATTTTGTGAATAATATATAAAATTACATTTATGCTATTTTAAGTTAAATAATATTTCATTAAATAACATAATATTTATAAAATCCTATCTTCTCCAAAGTGAAATTTATAAGGTCTAGAATATATACCACTCTCTACATATGGATCAATTTTCCCTTTATTATAGCTTTATTGAACCCTCAAAATTAAAAAATATTGTTATTATGATAAACGATAAAAGGGTTAAATAGAGGTTAAAACTAACACAGAAGGGTCAAACAACCACTAATATTATATATATTTTGTTTTATGATATTATATATACATATATTCACCATATATTCCAAATATATAAAAATTATTTCACATGAAAAATAAAATAAAATAATATTAATTTAATACATTAGGTAATTACAAGGGTACACCACTCTGCTCTTTTATAAGGACACCACAACTCCTATTTTCCTCACAATTCATGAGAAAATTGATAAACCAAACCTAGAAAAAACAAATTCTTAAAATTTATGTATACATTTGAAAGGATTATTTATTCTTAAAAACCCATCCCTAGGGACTTTAGTGAGAGATAATATAGATATTTATCAAAGGGGAGGTAATCATCTTAACTGAGTGTTTTCATTTAACTTATTATTTTACATATACATAAATTCATTACAAACAATTACAATATGATTAAATAAATATCTCCCATATTATGAGATTTTATTATTTTAATATCACAACTTTATCCATATCATTTTCTATCGGATGGGAACTGAAACCACCATTCATGTATACATAAAAAGTACAACCTCACGAACCAATGTTTTCTCTCTCCCACCACCAACTTTCATGGAGGGATATTATAATGGATAATATATATATATATATGATATTAATGACATAATTATTATTTTATAATTATAATATATCATCATTATTCAAACAATTATAATTTATAAAAATGGAATCATTGTACTTGTGTATTTAAGAACTATTGTCTCCACATAGCGATGTACATCATTTTTTAAAAAACCTCTTCTCTACGATCATAATGGGGTCATATTTAAACAAATTATTTGATTCATAAAACATTAATAATGATTTAATAAATATAATATTTTATTTATTTTATCTACCTTCAACCCAATGAAATATGAAAACATCGCTCATGTTTACGTGAAGACTATCACCTCAAGAGCCGATGTGTTTTGTTTTTTGTGACAAATTTTCATGGATAGATATAAAGATTTATTTTATATATGAAAATAATAACTTTTTAATTATAATTATTATCGATATGAATTCACAATTACCCCTCTGATGATGGTCAATCTTCCAATTTTTCTTTAGGGATTAAGAACTGAAAGTCCCTAAAATGTCTGACATGAATTTAATCTATGTAGTAACTTTGTAAGAACTATTATTTAATGAAATAAAATATTTTATGATTGGGTAATAAACACGAAAATGTTTATTAATAATGTAAATAACTAATTTATGTTAATTATACCGAAGTAAAAGAATGTATGTGGAATGTGGGTTGACAAGGTAAGGGATTTATATCCTCAATTCCCTTTCTTTGAGACATTTGATATCTCCACCACATGTTTTCTTTTGTGTGGTGTATAAAAATAAATATGAATTTATTTTATAAATATTATATTAAAATTTAAGCCTCAAAAATCCTATTTAATGTTAATCCATTCAATGTTTCATTGGTTCAAAAGTTATTATGTCAAAAGAAATTTGTCTTTAAATCATTATATTAAAAAATTATATGTTTTTCTTATATTTTTAGTCCATAACCATATTATTTAAAAAATTTAAGATATTTTATTAATTTTTTTAAATGTTTTTCAAATTTTATTTAAAACTATTTTTTACTTTATTTATTAATTTTTTAAATTAAAACATGTAAATTTTATCTAAATGGTTAGTCTTTTTCATTTTTACAAAAGTGTTGAAGGTATATTTTTTAAACCTATATGGATCTCATAAAATTTCACGCTTTCCTGAAAATTACATTTTAAAAATTAATCCTATTTATGTTTAAATGAGTTTTCATAAAAATATCACATTACTATTCTTCTCATAATTTTTATTAAAATAGTTTTTAATAGAAAAAATTTTTATCAATATTTTTACATAAAGCCTAAATGTGATTCTATATGCATGATAAAAAAATAATTTATCATCTTATATGATGTAAAATTTATCATCCTATATTTACAAAAGGGTACAAACCATAAACGTTTTGTTTTAATTCCTTTATACTACTCATGTTTTTAGGTCTATGATGTTAAAGGTGTTCCCCGGGGTATCCAAGGTATAATAAAAGCCTAGAGCATAAAAAGGAGAAAATTTTGTTGGGCAGCATGGTTTGACTGAAATTGTGAGACCTAAGGTTCATGGACATGTTGGTGATATAGGTTTTGGGATAGTGTGATTTTATAATATTTGTGAATGATTTTAGAAACTATGTACCAAATCATGTGATGTTCCCCAATGAAGTAGAACCTTGCGCACAGTTTGCACAAGGTTTGGGAAATCCATGTTGTAAAGCCACACACATTTTAATGTTTGGTTGAATTTAATTTTTCACCATTTATTAATTTTTCATGGATTTAATTATTTATTATTATTTCCCTAGTTGATTTAATCCACTCCTCCAAGTGAAAAAACCCCTTTCTCCACCTTCAGGGGGTTTTAATGCTTCTTCGTCATTTCTCCTCCATTTCATTATACATCAGAACTTATGGAATAATATCAGCATGATCTACCTTTCACACCCCCTGTTTCTAATTATCTTCAATTTCCACTTTTCTATTTTGGTTTGAAAACTTTTTCAATTTTTTTATGGTATTTATAAATCTTTTGGGTTCTCCAAATTTAAATTTTATCAAGGATTGTTATCGAATGTGTAGAGTAAAAATATATTTAGGTATTATGTTTACATCATTTCTGTTAGTTTCCTTTCATTTTTTTGATGTGCCACTATTCTTATCAATGAATTCCTTCAGTGAAGAATCATTCTAGCATATTAAATTAGTTTTTTTAGATTTACATGTCTGTAGTTTCCTTAGCTTAAGATGAATCCCATCCATAGTGTGTTTGTATTGGTTTTGGACACCCCTTGGGTGTTCCCATCAATTATGGAATTTTTTCACCTTATTAATGTGTGAACCACCTTGTGTTAGTGTTACCTTGGGTTAAATGTCCAAGATTTATTAAATAGGTTAGGAAGAGTGATGGACCGTGGTTTTGATCCATTTGGTAATTCTTAAGCACAATTGTAATTGTTTGGACCATCTGTAATTCCATATGCCTTTGGAATAAATCAAGATTCATTTGGAATGTCACATGATATATATTAAAATTTTCATGCAAGTATTGTATCTTTTTCCTTATGTTATATGCCAATCCATTCTTTTATTCTATGTCATGTTCCTTGTACTCTATGCCTCAACATGTGCTTTGTGCATTGTGGTTTCTCATATTCTTGGAATACTATGTTCCATTCCTCTTTTCGTGATTATGGCCTAAACTATATGATTGGTTCTAAAGGGTTGAAATACTCAGTTAATAATGATTTATTGATCCTTTTAAATGATATTAATGACAAGTGATTTAAGGAATGATAATTCCATGTTCTTTGGTTTGTATCTCACTGCATATGCATGTTCCTAAACCCATATTCCCTTTTAATGGGATATTTATTCTTGGATATCATTTAGATTTTGGCCATGAGATGTTCATTTTATAGAATTATATTATACAATAACTATTACTTAATAAATACATTGATTGATATGGATAATTTGATATGGGTCAGGAGAGAAAACGTGTTTTGAATTAATTATCACTACTAGAAAAGGGGGCAGTGGAGGCCCCCTGACTCGGGCGACCGCCATTGGCGGTCGCTATAGCCCACCATTAGCGACCGCCAATGGCGGTCGCTAACCTCCCTAAAAATATTCGGGGGGTTTCTGCGCCCCCCCCCCCCCCCCCCCCCCCGCGCCCTCTCGATCTCGCCCTAACCCCTCGCCGCCCTCCCTCGCGCCGCCCTCCCCTCCCCCGCCGCCCGGCCTCCCCCGCCGCCCGGCCTCCCCCGCCGCCCGGCCTCCCCCGCCGCCCGGGCTCCCCCTCCGCCCGCCCTCCCCCGCCGCCCGCCCTCCCCCGCCGCCCGCCCTCCCCCGCCGCCCGTCCTCCCCCGCCGCCTGCCTTCCGGCCTCCGGCCGCCGCCCTCCGCCTTCGGGCCTCCGGCCGCCGCCCTCCGGCCTCTCGGCCCTCCCCCCCACCCCGGACGGCACCCGCACCCCGGACAGCCCCCGGCGCGCACTCTGGACCGCCCCCCGCACCCCGGACGCCTCCCCGCACCCCGGACAGCACCCCCCCCGCGCACTCCGACCGCCCCCCGCACCCCGGACGCCTCCCCTCACCCCGGACAGCACCCCCCCGCGCACTCTGGACCGCCCCCCGCACCCCGGACGCCTCCCCGCACCCCGGCACAGCCCCCCCCCCCCCCTGCACTCGGACACCCCCCTCCGAACCCGGACAGCCCCCCCGCACCCCGGACCAGCCCCCCCCCCCCCCCCCCGCACTCGGACACCCCCCCTCCGAACCCCGGACAGCCCCCCCCCCCCCCCCCCGCACCCCGGACAGGCCCCCCGCACCCCGGACACCCCACCCCGCACCCCCGACATCCCCCCTGCACCCCAGACAACCCCCCCTCCCCCGCACCTCGGACACCCCCGCACCCCGAACACACCCTGCCCGCACCCCTGACAGGCCCCCGACACCCCGGACACCCCCTCCCCGCACCTCGGACAGCCCCCCCGACCCCGGACACCCACCCCCCCCCTCGCTGCCCATCCCCCGTCCCCTCACCGCCTCCTCTCCTCCAGCTCCCCGCCGCCGCCGCCGCCCGTCCCCTCCCTTGCCGCACCGCCTTTGGCTCCGGCTCCCCTTCGCTACTCCTCTCCCCTCGCAGCCACCGCCTTCGGCTCCCCCTCCCTTTCAGGTTTGTAGCTCAATCAGGTAACATGAGCTTTCAGTTACATTATTATTTTATCATGGTTCATAAACAAATGATTAATATTTATTTTGAATATAGTTGATTTGAAAAATGTAAATGTAATAAGTATTGTGTAAATGTTTGTTATACAGATATTATTATGGATAAGAGTTGGATTGATCTTCCAAATCGAACGTCTAGAGAATATTTCAATGGCATTATGCAGTTTATTGACTTCACGAGAGGATTTGAAAGTGACTATATTAGTTGTCCATGTAGAAAATGTGCTAACAGATATCAATTCACACGAGATACTGTGAGGGAGCACCTTTTCTTTAATGGATTTCTGAAAAATTATAAGAGTTGGACTCGTCATGGAGAAGAATATGTTCGTTGTCAAAATACAGATGCAGCTCAGATGGATGTTGATGCAAGGATGACTGATCCAATGCATGAAATGCTTACTGAAATGGTACGTGGGTTTGATCCTGAAGGCATTGACATCCAGAATCTTGAGACCGGTGAGATAAATCTTCGCTCTGGTGCAGATCGTGATTCGAGGAGGTTTTATGAAGTACTTGATGATGCGAAAACAGAATTATATCCTGGATGTACTTCTTACAATAAACTGTCGTTCATCGTGGAGTTGTTGCATTTGAAGACTTTGAACAATTGGTCAGACACATCATTCGACATGCTTTTGGGTTTTATTGAAAAAAGTTCTTCCTGTCGACGCTAAGATTCCTGAGTCGTATTACTATGCTCGTAAGTTGACAGAGAACTTAGGTTTTACATATGAGATTATAGATGCATGTGCAAACAACTGTATGTTGTTTAGAAATGAAACTGATCATTTGGATATCTGTACGGTTTGTGGCGCTTCCAGGTGGAAAGAGAACAGGGGAAATAAGACTCATCAAAGTCAGATTGCGATACAGGGGAAACCGATTGCCGTAAAGCAAATGCGTTACTTTCCCCTTAAACCGAGGTGAAAAGATTTTTTATGTCATCTAAAGTTTCTAATTTAATGAGATGGAATGCAGAAAGAGTTCATGAAAGTGACATGTTAACCCACCCGGCAGACTCTCATGCATGGAAGGATTTTGATAAGAGACATCCCGACTTTGCTAAAGATGTTCGTAATGTCCGATTGGGATTGGCAGCAGATGGTTTCAATCCATTCAAGTCTATGGTTGGTGCAACTCATAGCACATGGCCCGTGGTGTTGGTTCCATATAATCTTCCTCCGTGGCTTTGTATGAAGCAACAATTTATATTACTTTCCACTCTTATTGATGGACCTAAAAGTCCGGGGGATAAGATTGATGTTTACCTTCAGCCATTGATTGGATGAGTTGAATGAATTTTGGGGCGATGGTGTGATGACTTATGACTGCGAAACGAATGAAATGTTCAAACTGCATGCAGCTTTATTGTGGACAATCAATGACTTCCCAGCTTATGCAAATTTATCAGCTGGAGTACGAAAGGGGAATTTGCTTTCCCTTGTTGCAATAAAAGTAAAAAATCTGTATGGCTTAAACATTCCAAAAAATGGGCATACATGGGTCACAGGCGTTTTCTCCCTCCCCAGCACAGGTTCAGAAAGGACAGAGTGGCATTTGATGGTTCTAGAGAGTTCAGCCCAGCACCAAAGATCATGACAGGATTCGAAATGTTATCGCAGATTGAGGAAGAAAACATCTGCACGGTATATGAAATTCAGGATTTGGTGGCTCCTCCAGTACGTAATATTCGTGCTGCGGGTAGGCAGCGCAGTCACAATTGGAAAAAGAAAAGTATTTTTTATAGTCTTCCGTATTGGAAAACTAACATGTTGAGGCATAATTTGGATGTCATGCACATTGAAAAAAATGTTTGTGATAACATATTGTGGACCATTTTAGGTGTCAGTGGAAAGTCAAAGGACCATGTTAATGCACGCCGTGATTTGGAAGAAATGGGTTTAAGGAAACAGTTGCATTTACAGTTAGCTGAGGGAAACAAGGCATATATGCCTGCTGCCCAGTATTCGATGACTACAGAGGAGAAATAGACATTTCTTTCCATTTTGAAGATGGTCAAGGTGCCTGATGGTTACTCTTCTAATATTTCAAAGTGTGTGAATCTGACGAGCAAGACATTGCAAGGGTTGAAAAGTCATGACAATCACATATTACTTCAGCAGTTGATTCCAATCGCAATTTGTGATTGTTTATCCCCCAATGTTGTTCAGCCCTTGATTGAGATGAGTAATTTTTTTAGACAGCTTTGTTTAAGAAATCAACGAATGAGTGATTTAAAAAGTTTGCAGGACCGAATTGTACTTACGCTTTGTCACTTTGAGAAACTTTTCCCCCCTCATTTTTCGATGTTATGGTCCACTTAACAGTGCACCTAACTGATGAAGTAATGGCTGCTGGTCCAGTGCAATTCAGGTGGATGTATCCTATTGAACGGTATTTGAGTACATTGAAAAGATTTGTACGCAACAGAGCTCGTCCAGAGGCATCAATAGCCAATGGTTATTTGATGGACGAGTGTACTACCTTTTGTGCAGAATATCTTACGGATGTTGAAACAAAATTAGATAAGCCCTCTCGGATTCATGATGGTCCAGTTGGAGAAGGAACCACATTTGATATGGACAACATCAAGTGGATACAAGCACATCGATATATCTTGTTCAATACTCCATCAGTTGCACCATTAATGCAGTAAGTATCTTATCAATGTGCTTGTATAACTTTTACATGTTTTCTTTGCATAAGTTTATCTTTTAAACATCGCGTAATAATTTGCAGGAAACACATTAATGAGATAAAAGAATAGATGCATCGTGCGACTGAGTTGCAAATTCAACAATCTCATTATGCGGCATTTCATGATTGGTTCAAGGATTATGTATGTATAAATTGATTTTCATTATGAGTGAAGTATTAAACTAATTCTTTCTGGCATATATCAGTATTGATTTTTATAAATTATGTAGGTTCGTAAGCTGAGGGAGTTAGGGGACCCACGTTACCTGAAGTATTTATCCAACTGGCTGAGGGTCCATCTATAACCGCTCGTCGTTATAAAGCTATTGATGCTAATGGTTTTTCGATTTCGAATTAAAGATGTTGATGACAAACGAGCAACACAAAACAGTGGAATCGGTTGTCCCTTGTCGATTCGGGTTATTACTATGGTCAATTGATAGACATCATTGAAGTTGTATACACACACGGTTTGAAGTACATATTGTTAAAGTGTAATTGGGTTGATCCAGTGCGTGGATGTAAAGTCGATCAATATCAGTTTTCATTGGTGAATTTTAACTACATGTTATACAGAAATAATGAACGAGTTGAGAATGAACCTTTCATCTTGACATCACAAGCGGAAAAAGTATTCTTCGTTACTTTGCCTTCGGATCCAAGTTGGCAAGTTGTTGTCAAAATGTCTCGGCGGGGAGTGTTTTTATTTGAAGAAGATGAACCCGAGACTGTTCCGTTTGTTACCAACAACTTGATCAACATACCGTAGTTCAACGTGAAGAAGATATTTATTGGGTCCAGAGCGGCTGTTGAAGGAGAAACGGTCGATTTGCATGCTTAATGAAAGGTATAATTGTTTTCCCGCTATTCAGTAGAATGTCCTAGGATATCATAAATTATCTAATCATTTTATAAATCCTTATAAGTTTTAATCCTCACTTTTGTAAGTTAATTCAGTCATAAATATTTAGGTTGATTAACTTTCTGATTTTTTAAAATTCATTCACAACTAATTATTCAATCCATTTTTTGTTTGATTAACAGTTGTACAAGTTTGATTTATTAAGAACAATCCAATTTATCTTTAAAACACTTTGGACTCATTACTGATATTTTGTATGATTGCAGACATGTCAGGGGAAGAGGCAGAAAATCCACATCATCCATCTGAGGCATCTACGTCTCAGGGTCGAGGTATGTTTGACAGTCATTATCTATATTATTTATGTAATTAACATATATATATATATATATATAACATTTGTCAATTTATATATAAAATTGTTTTCAACAGGATCAGACTTCGGCTGCTTTCTTCCTCTCGCAGGAGAGGCCCTGGTCGTGGCATATTAGCATGGAATTCTGACATGACGATAGATGTTTCATTTGATGAGGTAATTTCATCCCGTGGGACCGAATTGCCCCGGCATTTATTCGTCAGCTGGGTCATATCATACGTGACCCACATCGATTTCCATTGACCACGCGTGGATTGGGCTTCTATCCCTCAGGACACATTAGATCGTCTATGGAGGGAGGTTCAGGTAAGAAAATAATTTTACTTTATTTCTATTTATAAATAATACTAATATGTTTGATTATTTTCATTATAGAAAAATTTGAAAGTATGCCCTGAAGAGTTTCGGCCCGTGTGTATGAGCAAATGCCGTAAGCTGTGGAAAGATTATAAAGGGCAAAGTGAAGAGGGGACCACTGGGTACCAAAATGTGGGTGTCTCCTGACATTTTGGAAAAAGTCCCGAGAGGTGTCCTTCCCGGCTCAGTGGCGTGACTTGGTTGCATATTGGTCTACTGAGGGTGTTGCGGTTTGTATATTAATTATTTTGCTGGTATATATATTTTCCAAGAATATGTGATTTGTTTGAAATTTGAATGAATTGAATGTAGGAGGTGTCAACACGCCATTCGGAGAATCGAGCGTTGTAGGGACCAGCTCACAGGCTCGGGACTCGTCACGTGTCTCAGATCCGACATGAGGTATATATTATTCACTTTTTAATTAATTAATTAATATGGTTTTGTGTTTATATTCTTTTAATATACAGTTGCGAGGGCAAGGTGCAGCAACTGATAAATGTCGGTGTGGATAAGGACTCTCGTGATCGCAATGATCCAGAGGTTGCAGCATTGATAGTAAGTGTCTGTACTTACCAATAATTACATAAATCTTTATATTAACATATATATATTTATATATATTTAAATATTTCAACAGGATCAATTTGAAGCTGAGTTAGAACATCTGCCAGAGGACCAGCGACAGTTTCCCATGCGACGGGATGAGATCTTTCATCGCATTATTGGTCGGGACGGGCATGGCTATAGTTTGACCTATGGAGCAGGGATTCCTCGTTCTGTAGTGTCCACGCGCTGCGGTTGTCGGTCCTGCTGTTGCTCATATGCCACAGCTAGATGTCAGATTTTGAGGCACGTTGCGCGCTTCCGAGGAGAACAAATGCGCAATTGACAGCTGAGGTAAGAGCACTGCGGGAATATGTGCGTCGAGCTGATGGTACAGGGGGATCATACGACGCAGGTATATACTGTATTTATTTATTTAATTTAAATTATTTTTGTTATTAAAATATTTATAATGTTTATTTGTTGTAGGCACGTGGTCCACCAGAAGGAGGTAACAGTTATGGCAACGCGTGACGCACCATATATTCACGAGATATGTTTTTTGTTTTACTGGTAGGGTTGACATTGATGTACTGTATTTATTCATTTAAGTAATGCATTATTACCATCCATGGTGGTCTTTAAATATTTTATACACATATTGAGTTTTTGATCAGATAATCTTGAATGATTCTACATTTGAAAAAGTCGAACTAATTCCAACAGATCAATAAATCTGATATTATAGATTATGTATTATCCAATATATTTTTTATAAATTTTGTATGGTATCGATAAAAAAAATATGTATTAATTAGATGTTATCACTTTTATTTTTCACTTTTGTAATCAATGGGATGTCCTTTGCACCCCCGGAGAGCCCCCGCACGCCGTACAGCCCCCGCACCCCCGTACAGCCACCCGCGCACCCCCGTACAGCCCCCCGCACCCCCGTACAGCCCCCCCCCGCACCCCCCGTACAGCCCCCCCCGCACCCCCGTACAGCCCCCCGCACCCCCGTACAACCCCCGAACCCCCCGTAGCTGCCCCCCGCCACCCCCCGTACAGCCCCCCCCCCCCCCCGCACCCCCGTACAGCCCCCCCGCACCCCCGTACAGCCCCCCCCCCCCCCCCGCACCCCCGTACAGCCCCCCGCACCCCCGTACAGCCCCTCCGCACCCCCGTACAACCCCCCGCACCCCCGTACTGCCCCCCCGCCACCCCCCCGTACAGGCCCCCGCCACCCCCGTACAGGCCCCCGCACCCCCGTACAGCCCCCCTGCACCCCCGTACAGCCCCCCGAACCCCCGTACAGCCCCCCGCACCCCCGTACAGCCCCCCCGCACCCCCGTATAGCCCCCCCGCACCCCCCGTACAGCCCCCCGCACCCCCGTACAACCCCCCGAACCCCGTACTGCCCCCCGCCACCCCGTACAGCCCCCCCCCCCCCCCCGCACCCCCGTACAGCCCCCCGCACCCCCCGTACAGCCCCCCCCCCCCCCCCCCCCGCACCCCCGTACAGCCCCCCGCACCCCCGTACAGCACCCCCCGCACCCCCGTACACCCCCCGCACCCCCGTACTGCCCCCCGCCACCCCCATACAGGCCCCCGCCACCCCCCGTACAGGCCCCCGCACCCCCGTACAGCCCCCCCCCCCCCCCCCCCGCACCCCCCGTACCAGCCCCCCGAACCCCGTACAGCCCCCCACCACCCCCCGTACAGCCCCCGCACCCCCGTACAGCCCCCCCCCCCCCCCCGCACCCCCGTACAGCCCCCCGTACAGCCCCCCGCCACCCCCGTACAGCCCCCCGCCACCCCCGGAGAGCCCCCCCCGCCACCCCCCTACAGCCCCCCGCCACCCCCGTACAGCCCCCCGCCACCCCCGTACAGCCCCCCGCACCCCGTACAGCCCCCCGCCACCCCCCGTACAGCCCCCCCGCACCCCCGTACAGCCCCCCCGCCACCCCCCGGAGGTGCCGTGCGACCGCGGCGGCCGGAAACGCGTTTTCGGCGCCGTTAAACACCAAAACGGCGTGCCGGCGGTCCGATTCGGAGCAAACGTGCTCCGAACGACCTGAAACCGCACGGGGACGAGAGGAATATTATTCCTGAGATGCCAGGAGGAGGCCGCACGTCCATCGGACGTGCGGTGCGCGCGGCACGCCCGATTGTGTCGTTTTCATGCAGCGCGGCGCGCGCTGAAATGGCGCGTTGGGGGGTCCAAAACCACCCGAACGACCTCCGAATGCCACGAAACCGTACGACAACATCCGGGGCGTCAATTGTGAAATGGTCGGCCAGACGGCACCTCATTCGGAGGGTGCCGTGCGACCGCGGCGGCCGGAAACGCGTTCCCGGCGCCGTTAAACACCAAAACGGCGTGCGGCGGTCCGATTCGGAGCAAACGTGCTCCGGACGACCTGAAACCGCACCGGGGACGAGAGTAATATTATTCCTGAGATGCAGGAGGAGGCCGCACGTCCATCGGACGTGCGGTTGCGCGCGGCACGCCCGATTATGTCGTTTTCAGCAGCGCGGCGCGCGCTGAAATGGCCGCGTTGGGGGGTCAAAACCACCCGAACGACCTCCGAATGCCACGAAACCGTACGACAACATCCGGGGCGTCAATGTGAAATGGGTCGGACAGACGGCACCTCATTCGGAGGTGCCGTGCGACCGCGCGGCGGCGGAAACGCGTTCCGGTCGCCGTTAAACACCAAAACGGCGTGCGGCGGTCCGATTCGGAGCAAACGTGCTCCGAACGACCCTGAAACCGCACGGGGACGAGAGGAATATTATTACTGAGATGCAGGAGGAGGCCGCACGTCCATCGGACGTGCGGTGCGCGCGGCACGCCCGATTGTGTCGTTTTCAGCAGCGCGGCGCGCGCTGAAATGGCGCGTTGGGGGGTCAAAACCACCCGAACGAGCTCCGAATGCCACGAAACCGTACGACAACATCCGGGGCGTCAATTGTGAAATGGTCGGCCAGACGGCACCTCATTCGGAGGTGCCGTGCGACCGCGGCGGCCGGAAACGCGTTTCCGGCGCCGTTAAACACCAAAACGGCGTGCGGCGGTCCGATTCGGAGCAAACGTGCTCCGGACGACCTGAAACCGCACGGGGACGACAGGAATATTATTCCTGAGATGCAGGAGGAGGCCGCACGTCCATCGGACGTGCGGTGCGCGCGACACGCCCGATTGTGTCGTTTTCAGCAGCGCGGCGCGCGCTGAAATGGCGCGTTGGGGGGTCAAAACAACCCGAACGACCTCCGAATGCCACGAAACCGTACGACAACATCCGGGGCGTCAATTGTGAAATGGTCGGCCAGACGGCACCTCATTCGGAGGTGCTGTGCGACCGCGGCGGCCGGAAACGCGTTTCCGGCGCCGTTAAACACCAAAACGGCGTGCGGCGGTCCGATTCGGAGCAAACGTGCTCCGAACGACCTGAAACCGCACGGGGACGAGAGGAATATTATTCCTGAGATGCAGGAGGAGGCCGCACGTCCATCGGACGTGATTTGCGCGCGACACGCCCGATTGTGTCGTTTTCAGCAGCGCAGCGCGCGCTGAAATGGCGCGTTGGGGGGTCAAAACCACCCGAACGACCTCCGAATGCCACGAAACCGTACGACAACATCCGGGGCGTCAATTGTGAAATGGTCGGCCAGACGGTACCTCATTCGGAGGTGCCGTGCGACCGCGGCGGCCGGAAACGCGTTTCCGGCGCCGTTAAACACCAAAACGGCGTGCGGCGGTCCGATTCGGAGCAAACGTGCTCCGGACGACCTGAAACCGCACGGGGACGAGAGTAATATTATTCTTGAGATGCAGGAGGAGGCCGCACGTCCATCGGACGTGCGGTGCGCGCGGCACGCCCGATTGTGTCGTTTTCAGCAGCGCGGCGCGCGCTGAAATGGCGCGTTGGGGGGTCAAAACCACCCGAACGACCTCCGAATGCCACGAAACCGTACGACAACATCCGGGGCGTCAATTGTGAAATGGTCGGCTAGACGGCACCTCATTCGGAGGTGCCGTGCGACCGCGGCGGCCGGACGACGCGTTTCCGGCGCCGTTAAACACCAAAACGGCGTGCGGCGGTCCGATTCGGAGCAAACGTGCTCCGGACGACCTGAAACCGCACGGGGACGACAGGAATATTATTCCTGAGATGAAGGAGGAGGCCGCACGTCCATCGGACGTGCGGTGCGCGCGGCACGCCCGATTGTGTCGTTTTCAGCAGCGCGGCGCGCGCTGAAATGGCGCGTTGGGGGGTCAAAACCACCCGAACGACCTCCGAATGCCACGAAACCGTACGACAACATCTGGGGCGTCAATTGTGAAATGGTCGGCCAGACGGCACCTCATTCGGAGGTGCCGTGCGACCGCGGCGGCCGGAAACGCGTTTCCGGCGCCGTTAAACACCAAAACGGCGTGCGGCGGTCCGATTCGGAGCAAACGTGCTCCGGACGACCTGAAACCGCACGGGGACGACAGGAATATTATTCTTGAGATGCAGGAGGAGGCCGCACGTCCATCGGACGTGCGGTGCGCGCGGCAACGCCCGATTGTGTCGTTTTCAGCAGCGCGGCGCGCGCTGAAATGGCGCGTTGGGGGGTCAAAACCACCCGAACGACCTCCGAATGCCACGAAACCGTACGACAACATCCGGGGCGTCAATTGTGAAATGGTCGGCCAGACGGCACCTCATTCGGAGGTGCCGTGCGACCGCGGCGGCCGGAAACGCGTTTCCGGCGCCGTTAAACACCAAAACGGCGTGCGGCGGTCCGATTCGGAGCAAACGTGCTCCGAACGACCTGAAACCGCACGGGGACGAGAGGAATATTATTCCTGAGATTCAGGAGGAGGCCGCACGTCCATCAGACGTGCGGTGCGCGCGGCACGCCCGATTGTGTCGTTTTCAGCAGCGCGGCGCGCGCTGAAATGGCGCGTTGGGGGGTCAAAACCACCCGAACGACCTCCGAATGCCACGAAACCGTACGACAACATCCGGGGCGTCAATTGTGAAATGGTCGGCTAGACGGCACCTCATTCGGAGGTGCCGTGCGACCGCGGCGGCCGGAAACGCGTTTCCGGCGCCGTTAAACACCAAAACGGCGTGCGGCGGTCCGATTCGGAGCAAACGTGCTCCGAACGACCTGAAACCGCACGGGGACGAGAGGAATATTATTACTGAGATGCAGGAGGAGTCCGCACGTCCATCGGACGTGCGGTGCGCGCGGCACGCCCGATTGTGTCGTTTTCAGCAGCGCGGCGCGCGCTGAAATGGCGCGTTGGGGGGCAAAACCACCCGAACGACCTCCGAATGCCACGAAACCGTACGACAACATCCGGGGCGTCAATTGTGAAATGGTCGGCCAGACGGCACTTCATTCGGAGGTGCCGTGCGACCGCGGCGGCCGGAAACGCATTTCCGGCGCCGTTAAACACCAAAACGGCGTGCGGCGGTCCGATTCGGAGCAAACGTGCTCCGGACAACCTGAAACCGCACGGGGACGACAGGAATATTATTCCTGAGATGAAGGAGGAGGCCGCACGTCCATCGGACGTGCGGTGCGCGCGGCACGCCCGATTGTGTCGTTTTCAGCAGCGCGGCGCGCGCTGAAATGGCGCGTTGGGGGGTCAAAACCACCCGAACGACCTCCGAATGCCACGAAACCGTACGACAACATCCGGGGCGTCAATTGTGAAATGGTCGGCCAGACGGCACCTCATTCGGAGGTGCCGTGCGACCGCGGCAGCCGGAAACGCGTTTCCGGCGCCGTTAAACACCAAAACGGCGTGCGGCGGTCCGATTCAGAGCAAACGTACTCCGGACGACCTGAAACCGCACGGGGACGACAGGAATATTATTCCTGAGATGCAGGAGGAGGCTGCACATCCATCGGACGTGCGGTGCGCGCGGCACGCCCGATTGTGTCGTTTTCAGCAGCGCGGCGCGCGCTGAAATGGCGCGTTGGGGGGTCAAAACCACCCGAACGACCTCCGAATGCCACGAAACCGTACGACAACATCCGGGGCGTCAATTGTGAAATGGTCGGCCAGACGGCACCTCATTCGGAGGTGCCGTGCGACTGCGGCGGCCGGAAACGCGTTTCCGGCGCCGTTAAACACCAAAACGGCGTGCGGCGGTCCGATTCGGAGAAAACGTGCTCCGAACGACCTGAAACCGCACGGGGACGAGAGGAATATTATTCCTGAGATGCAGGAGGAGGCCGCAAGTCCATCGGACGTGCGGTGCGCGCGGCACGCCCGATTGTGTCGTTTTCAGCAGCACGGCGCGCGCTGAAATGGCGCGTTGGGGGGTCAAAACCACCCGAACGACCTCCGAATGCCACGAAACCGTACGACAACATCCGGGGCGTCAATTGTGAAATGGTCGGCCAGACGGCACCTCATTCGGAGGTGCCGTGCGACCGCGGCGGCCGGAAACGCGTTTCCGGCGCCGTTAAACACCAAAACGGCGTGCGGCGGTCCGATTCGGAGCAAACGTGCTCCGAACGACCTGAAACCGCACGGGGACGAGAGGAATATTATTCCTGAGATGCAGGAGGAGGCCTCACGTCCATCGGACGTGCGGTGCGCCGCGGCACGCCCGATTGTGTCGTTTTCAGCAGCGCGGCGCGCGCTGAAATGGCGCGTTGGGGGGTCAAAACCACCCGAACGACCTCCGAATGCCACGAAACCGTACGACAACATCCGGGGCGTCAATTGTGAAATGGTCGGCCAGACGGCACCTCATTCGGAGGTGCCGTGCGACCGCGGCGGCCAGAAACGCGTTTCCGGCGCCGTTAAACACCAAAACGGCGTGCGGCGGTCCGATTCAGAGCAAACGTGCTCCGGACGACCTGAAACCGCACGGGGACGACAGGAATATTATTCCTAAGATGCAGGAGGAGGCCGCACGTCCATCGGATGTGCGGTGCGCGCGGCACGCCCGATTGTGTCGTTTTCAGCAGCGCGGCGCGCGCTGAAATGGCGCGTTGGGGGGTCAAAACCACCCGAACGACCTCCGAATGCCACGAAACCGTACGAAAACATCCGGGGCGTCAATTGTGAAATGGTCGGCCAGACGGCACCTCATTCGGAGGTGCCGTGCGACCGCGGCGGCCGGAAACGCGTTTCCGGCGCCGTTAAACACCAAAACGGCGTGCGGCGGTCCGATTCGGAGCAAACGTGCTCCGGACGACCTGAAACCACACGGGGACGACAGGAATACTATTCCTGAGATGCAGGAGGAGGCCGCACGTCCATCGGACGTGCGGTGCGCGCGGCACGCCCGATTGTGTCGTTTTCAGCAGCGCGGCGCGCACTGAAATGGCGCGTTGGGGGGTCAAAACCACCCGAACGACATCCGAATTCCACGAAACCGTACGACAAAATCCGGGGCGTCAATTGTGAAATGGTCGGCCAGACGGCACCTCATTCGGAGGTGCCGTGTGACCGCGGCGGCCGGAAACGCGTTTCCGGCGCCGTTAAACACCAAAACGGCGTGCGGCGGTCCGATTCGGAGCAAACATGCTCCGAAAAACCTGAAACCGCACGGGGACGAGAGGAATATTATTCCTGAGATGCAGGAGGAGGCCGCACGTCCATCGGACGTGCGGTGCGCGCGGCACGCCTGATTGTGCGTTTTCAGCAGCGCGGCGCGCGCTGAAATGGCGCGTTGGGGGGTCAAAACCACCCGAACGACCTCCGAATGCCACGAAACCGTACGACAACATCCGGGGCGTCAATTTTGAAATGGTCGGCCAGACGGCACCTCATTCGGAGGTGCCGTGCGACCGCGGCGGCCGGAAACGCGTTTCCGGCGCCGTTAAACACCAAAACGGCGTGCGGCGGTCCGATTCGGAGCAAACGTGCTCCGAACGACCTGAAACCGCACGAGGACGAGAGGAATATTATTCCTGAGATGCAGGAGGAGGGCGCACGTCCATCGGACGTGCGGTGCGCGCGGCACGCCCGATTGTGTCGTTTTCAGCAGCGCAGCGCGCGCTGAAATGGCGCGTTGGGGGGTCAAAACCACCCGAACGACCTCCGAATGCCACGAAACCGTACGACAACATCCGGGGCGTCAATTGTGAAATGGTCGGCCAGACGGCACCTCATTCGGAGGTGCCGTGCGACCGCGGCGGCCGGAAACGCGTTTCCGGCGCCGTTAAACACCAAAACGGCGTGCGGCGGTCCGATTCGGAGCAAACGTGCTCCGAACGACCTGAAACCGCACGGGGACGAGAGGAATATTATTCCTGAGATGCAGGAGGAGGCCGCACGTCCATCGGACGTGCGGTGCGCGCGGCACGCCCGATTGTGTCGTTTTCAGCAGCGCGGCGCGCGCTGAAATGGCGCGTTGGGGGGTCAAAACCACCCGAACGACCTCCGAATGCCACGAAACCGTACGACAACATCCGGGGCGTCAAATGTGAAATGGTCGGCCAGACGGCACCTCATTCGGAGGTGCCGTGCGACCGCGGCGGCCGGAAACGCGTTTCCGGCGCCGTTAAACACAAAAACGGCGTGCGGCGGTCCGATTCGGAGCAAACGTGCTCCGAACGACCTGAAACCGCACGGGGACGAGAGGAATATTATTCCTGAGATGCAGGAGGAGGCCGCACGTCCATCGGACGTGCGGTGCGCGCGGCACGCCCGATTGTGTCGTTTTCAGCAGCGCGGCGCGCGCTGAAATGGCGCGTTGGGGGGTCAAAACCACCCGAACGACCTCCGAATGCCACGAAACCGTACGACAACATCCGGGGCGTCAATTGTGAAATGGTCGGCCAGACGGCACCTCATTCGGAGGTGCCGTGCGACCGCGGCGGCCGGAAACGCGTTTCCGGCGCCGTTAAACACCAAAACGGCGTGCGGCGGTCCGATTCGGAGCAAACGTGCTCCGAACGACCTGAAACCGCACGGGGACGAGAGGAATATTATTCCTGAGATGCAGGAGGAGGCCGCACGTCCATCGGACGTGCGGTGCGCGCGGCACGCCCGATTGTGTCGTTTTCAGCAGCGCGGCGCGCGCTGAAATGTCGCGTTGGGGGGTCAAAACCACCCGAACGACCTCCGAATGCCACGAAACCGTACGACAACATCCGGGGCGTCAATTGTGAAATGGTCGGCCAGACGGCACCTCATTCGGAGGTGCCGTGCGACCGCGGCGGCCGGAAACGCGTTTCCGGCGCCGTTAAACACCAAAACGGCGTGCGGCGGTCCGATTCGGAGCAAACGTGCTCCGAACGACCTGAAACCGCACGGGGACGAGAGGAATATTATTCCTGAGATGCAGGAGGAGGCCGCACGTCCATCGGACGTGCGGTGCGCGCGGCACGCCCGATTGTGTCGTTTTCAGCAGCGCGGCGCGCGCTGAAATGGCGCGTTGGGGGGTCAAAACCACCCGAACGACCTCCGAATGCCATGAAACCGTACGACAACATCCGGGGCGTCAATTGTGAAATGGTCGGCCAGACGGCACCTCATTCGGAGGTGCCGTGCGACCGCGGCGGCCGGAAACGCGTTTCCGGCGCCGTTAAATACCAAAACGGCGTGCGGCGGTCCGATTCGGAGCAAACGTGCTCCGAACGACCTGAAACCGCACGGGGACGAGAGGTATATTATTCCTGAGATGCAGGAGGAGGCCGCACATCCATCGGACGTGCGGTGCGCGCGGCACGCCCGATTGTGTCGTTTTCAGCAGCGCGGCGCGCGCTGAAATGTCGCGTTGGGGGGTCAAAACCACCCGAACGACCTCCGAATGCCAAGAAACCGTACGACAACATCCGGGGCGTCAATTGTGAAATGGTCGGCCAGACGGCACCTCATTCGGAGGTGCCGTGCGACCGCGGCGGCCGGAAACGCGTTTCCGGCGCCGTTAAACACCAAAACGGCGTGCGGCGGTCCGATTCGGAGCAAACGTGCTCCGAACGACCTGAAACCGCACGGGGACGAGAGGAATATTATTCCTGAGATGCAGGAGGAGGCCGCACGTCCATCGGACGTGCGGTGCGCGCGGCACGCCCGATTGTGTCGTTTTCAGCAGCGCGGCGCGCGCTGAAATGGCGCGTTGGGGGGTCAAAACCACCCGAACGACCTCCGAATGCCACGAAACCGTACGACAACATCCGGGGCGTCAATTGTGAAATGGTCGGCCAGACGGCACCTCATTCGGAGGTGCCGTGCGACCGCGGCGGCCGGAAACGCGTTTCCGGCGCCGTTAAACACCAAAACGGCGTGCGGCGGTCCGATTCGGAGCAAACGTGCTCCGAACGACCTGAAATGAGATTATTTCTTGAATCGAAGTTTTTAAATTATTATAGCACAATGATTTGATATTATATATATATTAAATATATATTAAATAGATATTAAAACATTTAAAATATATTATATATATATATATAATATATTTTAAATGTTGTATTTAATAGTATATATATATATATTTAAAATATTGTATTTAATAGTATATATATATATATTTATAGCACAATGATTTGTATTTAAAATATTGTATTTAATAGTATATATATATTATAGCACAATGATTTGTATTTAAAATATTGTATTTAATAGTATATATATATTATAGCACAATGATTTGATATTATATATATATTAAATATATATTAAAACATTGAAAATATATTATATATATATATATATATTTATATTCAATTCAATAAAAAAATTTTTAAATTTTTTTTTTTTTTAGAATAGCGACCGCCAATGGCGGTCGCTATAGGGGACTGGGCAGAGGGCCTTCAGCGACCGCCTGGCGGTCGCTGAAGGCCGACCTGCGGGGCACCTATAGCGACCGCCAATGGCGGTCGCTAATGGGCTTTTATATAGTAGTGGGAATACCGTCTCCACGATGTGATGCGACTCGTTCTACATGATCTTCATTTCATAATGATTATATAAATGAATTGAATGAATGAATATGGTATATACTACACTAATACCATTCTGGAAATGAATTATCTATAACCTAAAGATAATAATAAGAACTTATTCGACAAAACACGTATAAGAACAAAAAGTTATAAAGACCCGAGTAACAAGTAACAATGAAATATTACTAACAAGAAGCTAATAATATGACCATATATGATATCATATCAATATGTATGATTCTGGAATAAGTCAATAACATTATTTAAACCATTATACATGAGCTTCGGACACGAACAAAGCAAATCGGACCTAAGGTAAGGGAAATATCACAATCTCATTTTTTTATCCGAGATTGTTTATTCGTAAGTATTTACTGGGGTGTATTTTATCATCCACATCCATGTTCCCTCAATATGTAATATTGTTTCCATCCACTTGAAATAGTTTAAATCCAATTTTACCCTTAGGTGAGTTTTTTGTAAAGAATATGAAAGGAATCTTTTGTCGTTTTTCCGTACGAGGTACTTTTTGACTTTTCCGACAAAAGTACGAAGAATGTTTTTTTTTAACTTATACGGCATGAATGGATTTTTAAAACATTGTTTCCAAGAAGCTTCCTTTACAAGTTTTCAAGTTTATTTTTAATCAACTTCTTTTATTTTAAAGTTGTATGACATGTTATGAAAGGAAAAATGTTTTTGAAGAAGAAAGGATATTTTCCTCAAGAATTCAATTCAAGTGTTTTATCAAAATTATTTTCCATCTAAGATAATAAAGGGTTCTATTTCTATCCATATTTTTACATTGGTTTGACTATGTTGTGATGGAATTATGTTTATGAATTCCTTTATCTTATATGAATTGATTTATGATGTTTCAAGAATCCCATTTTTGTTATATGTGTTATGCGATGATGTATGTTTTATGATTATGTGGCACACATAAGAAAGGATTCATTATAAGATGGGTGGGACCTATATCTCCCTCCAATGCATTGGGTAATGATTTTATATCTCATGAGATAGACATGGCTGGAACGGAAGGTTATTTCGGTTCAGTGATACAGGACTGAAACGAGGAGTGAACTCGGTTCAGAAAGGGACTTTGTCCACTAAGATAGTCTTGGCAATGAGTCATGACTAACAAGAAATGATTTTCCATGATTATGTGTGCATGCCACAAAGATTCAAGTTTTATGTTATGATTATGGGGATCTCATTTTCACTTCTATGATTTATTCCATGTTAAGATATTATGATCTCTTTTGTAGGTTTTAATTTTCAACAAGATATGATATGATTTTTATTTCCTTTATTTGCCCTTGCTGAGCATTTGAGCTCACCCTTTTATGTTTTCTTTTCCCCAGGCCAGGAAGATGGATATTAAGTAGAATATGCTAAAAGGGACCCTAGATATGATGAAATAAATGGGAGACACTGTAGAAGATTTATGAACCAGTTGTTTATGTTTCCCAGTTTCTAAAGACACTATACCTATACGGTCCTTTGTGGTTTTGTCATATGTTGTAATAAGTGTGATTCAATTTTGAAGTATTAACAATGTATGTAAAGCGTGGGTCGTTATACATGTAGGTTGATTCGGCTCCCTCCGCGATGTGAATATTTTGGTCAATTGCATCATTGATTTGGAGCCACCTACCTCTTTACTCCACGTAGACCGTAAAAGGGTCTTCGGCATTGTGCCAGTTGCGGTT
>CAUJRU010003084.1:0-57097 GCA_963277665.1 Viscum album
CCAGTTATAAGGAATTTAATTGGGGTGATTAATGAGATCTTCCTCCTCAGGCCTCTGCATTTGTTTCCAAAGCTTTTACATCGGGGTGCACGCGCATGTCCGTCACACATGGGAGGATACGCATCTTGTTTCCCCGCATTCCCGCTTTCCAATGGCAGGCGACATTCGTTCCTTATTCAGGGACGTCTGCTCCTTGATCGAAATAGGGATGATGGGATGTTGGTTCTTCCTTCCATGGAATCCTCCTCGGAGCTCGTCACCTAGTCCGGGTCTCCCTCATAGATTTAATATGGGTTCTTGAAGCTCGTTCCCAGCGCCATATCTGCATGGACGACTGTTAATTACACTGCTTCCGTCGAGACGCTCCAAGGTGTCTTGTCGGGGAAGCAACCTTCGGTGAGGAAAATGGTCACGTTGGGGTGTTGTTGGCATGTATTGACACTGGGGATCAGGATGTCTGTCTTCTATCACTTATCATAGGGCTTCTCGAGGGCACGGAAGCCCGAGGAATCCCACATCAAACGTTGGGAGTTGTGTATCATCTGGGGTTTTCCTCAGCTTCCCATGTTTAACACGGGGTATGCTGCGAGTTTAACTTCTTGCAAAGACAGATCAGACTGATCCAAACCCTGAGAGTGGATCAGATTGAAGGACCCCCTTCGGGGAACACTGATGCTGGAGCCAGCACATGGGAAGCTTCTTAGATACCATGGAGTGGGATGGGCTGGCATGATCTCACAGGGATGTGGCGTCCCAGGTAAGGATTAGGATGGATGATGGAATGATGGGATTGAACCTCATGGAGGCTTCCTACGTATCCCCATGGCAGGGAATCAAAGTCCGTGTAGTTCGGTGATACGGTGGGACACCTGAAGATGTGACCTGTGAGAATGGACGCATGGAATGGGGCCTGGAGGAAGTATGATCTCCGGGGTAGGGCATGATCTTCCAAAGGCACGTGGGCTAAAGGGGGGAATTCATGATGATAGTTTGTGTGAGGCATGGGGCTTATGCTCTGAGATGGCCCAAGAGGGGGAAATACAGTTTAACATCATACGGGATGAGATACAGTTTAACGTCACGCGGGACGAGGGATTTGGGGATTACGCTCTGAGGCATCCCATGGTGGATATGAGGATTATGCTCTGAGGCGGCCCAAATTGGATATGGGGATTACACTCTAAGGCGGCCCATGGTGGTCGGGGAACCGACATGGAGAGGTCGGAACGACCGGGTGGTGGGTTGAACCTCGTGGAGGATTCCTACGTACCATGCTTTAGCATGGATCAAAGTCCACGTAGTTTTCTAGTATGGGGCTTACGCTCTGAGGCGCCCATGGTGGTCGGGGAACCGACGTGGAGAGGTCGGAATGACAGGGTGGTGGGCTTGAACCTCGTGGAGGCTTCCTACGTACCATGCTTTAGAACGGATCAAAGTCCGTGTAGTTTTCTGGTATGGGGCTTACGCTCTGAGGCGGCCCATAGGAGGATGTCATGGTCGATGCGCGCTCTAAGCCCATGTGAGTCATACTCGGTGTGAGAAACAAAAGTCAGCAGGGACCAGATGATCACGTTGCGAAGGGTGCGTCCGTGAGAAGCGGAATGGGGCTTACGCATGGAGCGGCCAAAAGAGGAAAAAAGGGATTACGCATGGTTAGCGGCCCTAGGTGTCGGGGCTTACTCTAGGTTGGAGGCCTATGGTGCGACAAAGCGCAGTGGGAAAGGGACTCCACTGGCCTTGGCAGGGGGAAGTACGGAGGTGCATGGGTGCAACCTTCCATAAGAGGGGATAGGGTCTTACGCTCTAAGGCAGCGCTTCCCCTATGGAAAAATGCCACTCCGAAAAGGAGGATCTCATTCCATCCGAGGAATAGTCCATTCCTATGGAGACGAGTGGGTGTAAAGAATGCCCGAGATAGGGGGACCCTACGCATGAAGCACGGGGTCGGACCACTGTTTAACGTCATCTGTTAAGGATGAGGTACTTAGCAGTTTATCGTCCTGCAGCATGGACTATGTCGGCTCGCTCCACACCCCTAGGGCATATATGACCAATTCCCTCTACCACTTGTGGGAGGAAAGGCATTGGCAAGGCCGTAGTGAAGGGGGGCCGTAGGGCAAACCATTAAGGGGTCCACGTTAGCGTGGCTATACGAAGAAGCAATAGCCGTTAGCGTGCCTATGCGGAGAAGCATAAGGAAAATCAACGTAGTGGGAAACACCGCCCAAGGGACCTTGAGGTTACTTCGTACAAGACTAGAAGGCTATATGGGAAAACAACAAGTGGCACGCACGCTCGGCAGGGGAAACATCAGGTGCCAGTGCGGAAAGGCAGCCAAGGGGCGTCAAGGTAAAGGGGTCATGGGTGTTGCGTGCAAAAGGAAGGCTTTGCGCGCAAAACACTGGGATGGCACACAATATGTCCAGAGGATTGCGCGGATAGGTGATTGTGTGCAAGGTATTGCTCACATATAAGTAGATTGCGTGCAAGGGGCAATGATCACACACATGGGATGTACCTAAAGGAGGAGGCAAAATCACTTAAGCCAGTGGAGTTGCGCGCAAAGGCGGACCCTAGGGCAAGGTTTTGTGAAAAGGGGGATTACCTGGAAGTCATATTGCGTGTGGTGGGAGTCGAATTGCGTGCACGGGAGCCAATCCAAATTTTGCAACCCCCAAACCGTCCGGGGTCGCCTTCTATTTATACGCATCAGCTGGTGCAGAATCCAGGGGCGCGCGAAAGATTCCGCGAGGGCAACCGTCAGCGCGCAAAGCTTCACCGCACGGAACCGGGGCATGAAAAATTGCACACACCATCAGCTCGATTATGAGAATCCAAGGAATGCTTTTCACGCACATCTTTATTTCACGCAAGCGATCCTTTATTTCACGCACTACTACCCGGGCCTCCGGATCGGGCCTCTAATTCTGAATATGACTTCGCTTTACCATTTCGAAACATCCTGTAGGAGTTAAGGACTTTTTTGGCATCTAAAAATGCCCCCCCCCCCTCTGAATTGGATCGGTGAGAGGTCGCAACGGTCGGATACCGAGGGAAACGCCGAAACGCCGAAGTAGGGCCACTCCTGGGCGCTTAGCGCGCAAACTACCCACGCGGCGCACAAAACTATGGATCAGCGCATAATTTTTTTCCACGCGGCGCGGAACCCTGGCCTCGCCTATAAAAAGTGGTGTGGGGTCCCAAATTCGTACCCTGACTTTTCCACACGATAGGATTATAGATCTTGTGCGCGAAATTGCTCTCGCGGCTGTGCATATAAATTCTCTAGCAGTGCGGAATTCCTTCCAAATTCTGGTTGTCCTTGCGCACCTACTTAGGATATTCCGTGCTTAGCACGCCAATTGCGCACCCATCTCCCGGATTTCACGCCGCCACTTCTGATTTCACGCAGCACTCTCCGATTCTGCGCTCTACATCACTATTTCGTGCAACTCCCGAAATAGTCGAGATGGCCAAAAACTGAGTTGATGAGGGGGAAGCCGCCACCTGTAGGACAGAAATGGCGGCAAATGAGGAGGTTTATGGCACCAAGGTGATCGTTTCCAACAACCTGACCTTGTTCAATGTGCTGAATCCAACCCAGAAGATGTATCCCCTCTTTGAAAACATCCCACTATGGAATTTTGGCATTCTGGAGGAGGTGCCCCTGCCGGGTTTTGAGGTGGACACACTGCGGTCATGGGTGACCTGGGAGGATGATCTTCCTCACTACAACATCACCAACAACGACCGTCATCCTAGGGAAACCAGACATATGGACATATATGTCCTGAACCCGAGGACTAGGACTATTACCGGGGATGAGCCTGTCGTAGATAATTCTTCAGCCCTCTACGCGAGCATGTTCCGTCAGAGCATCATGGATTACACGAAGGGCTGGCTGAAGGATTGGGACTTGTGGTCCGGGGGTAACATCACCAGTGAGTGGGCCTAGGCATTCTGGGTTCTCCATTCCTGCGACCAGTTCAAGGATGAACTGCAGTATATTAGCCTGTTCGAGGCAGTATGGACGTCACAGTTCCACTTCCACCGTCAACCTGAGCTCGGGCTGGAGCAATTCACTCGGTGGTCTCCTGATACCAATACATTCCGCGTTCATCATGGGGAAGTTGGTATCAGTATTTGGGACGTTCACTGCATCGTAGGTATCCCACTGGAGGGCTACCAATATGATGAGTTTGTTCCTACAATGAACACCTAGGAAGACAGGTCACGAATGCCCATGCTGACATGGCACCTGCTGGAGCTGGCCAAAGAGAGGCTGGGGGTCAAGGACATCTTGAAGGACATTTCCTACAAGGGCTGGTTCAGCCTGTTTCTTGAGAAGGATCCGGCCGCCAGGATGCCGGGACGGGGTAAACGGTGCCCAACCGCGGCTCAGAGGAGTAGGGATGGGTCATACTGGAGGTCCTTGGAGGCGGGGAAATACCAATCATGGGGCTATCGCGTCATCGAGGCCCGGGACCCGAACGTCCGGTATGTTGGGTTCCTTGTAGCCTTTTTGAGTGGGTGGCTCTTTCCGGTGCGGGATGCGAGGATGGTGGTCTGTCCAACAACACCAGTGATGGCGAGTACCATGGCTGCCAATAAACGGTTCAACTTGGGCGTCCACGTACTGGCCAAGTTATACGCCATACTGGGAAGCATCTCACGAGGGGGTCGCCTTGGAGATTATGTGGCCCCTTCTAGATCTTCCACGGCTGGGTGGCGGCTCACCTCGGTAGGTACACCTTCCCAAATGCCATCCATCCTCCAGGAAATGGACTGCGACCGTCATTGCTGAACATCGCAGGGGTGACACTGATGACACTCAATGAGGAGGGTGTGAGAATCTGCATCGGTAACCACAAAAACATCCACTTTATCCTGTTCCCCACCCCGGTCGGCCAGATGGTGGACAATGGGAGAGGCTCTTTGGAACATCAGGAATATTTTCAGAGCATTCGAGGAAGGGTGCTCGTGGCTTGGATCAATGGGAAGGTGATCTATGAGCCTTACGTGCCATCCCGATTCGCCAGGCAGTTCGGGTGCCTCCAACGAATGCTGAAGAAGGTATTCACATCTGTCTGGCAGGAGAAGAATCTCTGTGTTCTACGCCAGATGTGGTTGATGTTTACCACTTTCGACTCTGGCGATGTCACTACTCTTCCTCCCACCGGGGTTGATGCTGGCCTAGAAACCGAGTATGCCAAACACTGGAACATCGAGTACCCTGAGGGGATTTTACGCAAGCGAGTCTAGCTACTTTAGGTTACTTGTGCTGAAACCAGGTGACGGGGGAGAAGGCAAGGGTCTACCAGAAGGGGGGAACCAGGGTGTGTCAGGCAGCGAGGCCTGTGCCAGCTGGGACTTCAGCAGTGGGAACATCAAAGAGTGCCGCCACGACCTCGTTGCCCGTGGGGGGTCACATGAGGCGGCCAGGGAACTGCCCAAGAAGCAGATAAGATACCTGCTCGAACCATCCCAAGATGCAATTTTCTGGCCACTGTGGTAGGAATGGATGACCATGCGGCAATCTCTAAGCATTGAAGTCGTCTAGAAGAATATAATGCAAAACAGGATCCAGCTACTAGAGGTCAGGCTCGTTCGAGTTACCGAATGGGTAAATTTCCATCGGCAGCATGCTTATCTGATTTCCATGGACACATACGCGCGCCAAATGGGTCGGCGTGCGGAGCCCCCTTTCCTAGAGAAAGTGATGCTCATCCAGGAGAATGATCCAGATGTAATGTCGTCGGGAGAAGGCGACATCGATGAGTATTAGGAGTGGGAGGAGGAGACCGGAGAAGACGAAGGCGAAAGAGAAGATGAAGAAGAAGGAGAACTCGAATATGAGGGGTCACAAGGGGTGACCTACCAATAGAGTCTCTGACAGAGCGGTGATATTTTCGGCTCAGATCTCGACATAACCGAGATACTCGAGGTTTGTCTCTATCTTCATTCATTTTCCTTCTTCATCCATTCTCCATTCCAATTTATAAACCATCTCTCTTCCACACTCAGGAGCGGATGAGTGTTGAATGGGTGTCCCCACTAGAAGAGGGAGGAGAGAAACCGGTGGGACATGATGGGGATTTGACACCAATCATTGAATTAACAAGCGTAGAGGGGTCTCCCATCATGGCGGCTCCTACAGCGGCCGGAACACTGGAGACCGACGCTCTGGACTCCTTTTAGTCTCATGCTTCACTATTGGCACTTGTTATCAAAAGATCCCAAGTAATTAGTGTACGCCTTGCGTTGTGATCTCAACATTGGAGGCTCGTCAATCTGCGGAGCACGAGCCACCAGTGAGTGGAGCAGTGGCGGACATACCACCTCATTCAGAAAATGCTCCCCTCACTGAGTCAACCCTGACAATTGGTGAGCAGGGGGCAGCGGGCATCAGCGGTGCTATTCTTGAGGCACAGCTGGAGGCTGAAGGATGCATTTTCGTGGGTAGGGAGAGAGAAGAAGGTCACCCAGACGTCGAGGATCCTATTCCTCAGGAAGACATCCCTGAGACAGATCCTGCTACCGATCTGCTGGTTGCCTTCCCTATGTACCGACCCACTGAAACTGAGGAGAAGATGACTCGGACTCAAAGGTAGCCAAGGAGAGCTAGATGACATGGCGCAAAGGGTGGAGGTGTATCCAACTCTTTCTCAGACAACCCTAGTCAGATTGGATAAGGCAGATGGGATCACTCCAGACCTGGAAACGCTTCCCGTGTGCCGGAGGGGCTGATGCTTAGTGCCTTCATCTGACGGTCCATGATTACATTGCCGAGATAATACGTGAGAGCAACCAGCGCACCGACGTTGCCCAGTGTCGGGAAAGCTTGGAAAGCACCAGAGCATTGATGAGGGCGGAGCAGGAGGTCCGGCACCTCGAGGGGAACGCGGCAGATAAGGAGGCCTTCATTGCAACATGCTCTGAGCTTGTGGAGCAACTGACGGCCCAGCTAGTTGAGGCGCAGGAGCAACTGATGGAGGAAAGTCACTAGATGACCATACTTTGAACCGAGCGGGCGCATGTAGAAGCTAGGATTGGCGAGTTGTGTTCTGCGGTGGCTGGTGAGGAGAGAGTCTTCAAGGAGCGAGAAGTGGTCCTGGAGGCTACCAGCCAAAGGGTAGTAGCATTGTAAAGGTTGATTCATCATGCTGATCCTTAAGGGCTTTGTTTTGGCCATCTCATGAACCTCTTACTTGTACTGCTCACTATCTTAATCAAATACATGGCCAAATCCATTCTTCTGTACCCTTGGTTTAATATGCTCAACCATAATTCTAAAATTAATAACAACAAATCACTAAGCTCTTGTTGGTCGCACCCAACGCGAGAAGCAAAAGACACTCGTCTTATCATCTCTTCCAACTTTGGGGCATTGACCAAGCCTCATGCATCTGAAATTGGGCCTGGATTTCTGAGGAGAATTCCTCAGAATGATTGATATATCACCTTCTCAATGTTCTCTGACACACGAGCGGGGCAATGCCGGGGGCATTCAAATCCATCCGAACATAGGGAGATGGAAAGGAAAGGGGACTCACACTACCCGAATTCGGAACACTGTGGGGCGTGAAGATGGAGGATAACTGTTAACTGTGACCAAAACATAGCATCCATATCGTGTTGGCCTAAAGTGGGGACAATAAATGAGGTCCGACTGCTGACCATGTTTGCAACACGGGGCCTAAATCAAATATCGCCGGTCAGTTTCCTGGAACGTTGGCCCAGGAAAGCAGGCGGACTATCGGTCTATCATCCATATTGATACAATAAGTGGACCAAAGATTTATCATCCATATTGTGGCAGCAGGCGGACCAAAGTCTATCACCCATACTATTAGGGGGTCCCGTCAAACATGACCAGTCCTTCAGAATGTTGGCCCAGGACAGTAGGCGGACCGTAGGTCTATCATCCATACTGTTAGGGGGTCCCGTCAGCATAAAAGAGAATGAGGATCCGAATAAAGGGTCATGCAAAGCGTGGAAGGTGGAGTGGTGGTTTGTTCGAGCAGAGTCCAACACTCCCGAAATTGCGCCACTGTGGTGGAGGTGCAATAGGCGGATGCACTAGCCTAGTCACAGGTCGTTCCAATTTTCAGGCAGGACCTCTCTGGCAAGAGAACTGCCGCTTCCCATTACTACTATGGGGCATCCCGGTCTTATTCGGGGTGGATGTCATGATTACACCACTTCCCATGAAGTCAGGCCGAGGGGCCGACAATAAGGAGGGACGAGGTTTGTTAATCCCTGGGGCTGGACCCAAGATGAAATGTCCAAGCGTTCTTTCGTATCTCGTTAGGATGAGAATCAAGCCACACATAGTTCATGAAGCACAGTTTAACGTCATGTTTGATGAAATGCAGTTTAAAGTTGTGTGGGATGGGGGACACATATAATTTGGGGATAGGCATGGAACGACGAGTAACCCGACATGAATGAGGACATAATCCCACACCACACCGTGCAATCCCACAAGAGAGACTGAGTCATGGAAAGCCAAGCAATGGATCTTAGTTTTAGGTCTTAGAACTCAGACCAAAGGAGATGGGGAATTTGAGACACATGATAAAGCAGTGGCAAAAACCAATGTGAGTGTGGGGAAAATCCCTGCTTACTATGTGCTCCTGGGGACGCGTTTAGGCCGAGAGACTGAACATGAAAAGTAAGGCTGGTCCTACGGGAAAGATCCCAGGTGCTCCTACGTATCTCATAAGGATGAGAATCAAGCCATACATAGTTCTTGAGAGGCAGAATGGAGCGATATGGTGCCTACGCAAAGGAAGAAGGAGTCGTGCAGGCCTAGCCCTTTCACTAAAAGAAGCGACATTTGATATATCTTGATTGTTCTTGAAGGTAAATGGTTTTTCTTTTTTCGGGCGACTGGACTAGGGTAGAAATTCCTGGAATCTCCACAATAATCAAGCCATAACAGGCGTTGGAAAACAGCATGGTAATCGACCAATACCTGGCGTGATGTCCCCCATGGGGAGGTCATCCCAATGCGGTGCCATTTTTGATCGTGCGACCAGGACGATATCCTCAAAGTTTAATTTATCATGGTAGGACCAACAGCACAGTTTAAGGTCATATGGTTTGGACCAACATCAGAGTTTAAGGTCGTAAGGCTTGAACCAACAGCACAGTTTTAGGTCCTAAGGCTTAGACCAACAGCACAGTTTAAGGTCGTATGGCTTGGACCAACAACACAGTTTAATGTCGTATGGTTTAGACCAGTAGCACAGTTTAAGTTCGTATGGTTTGGACCACCACCATAGTTTAAGGTCGTATGGTTTGGACCAACAGGAACACGCATGATGAGATAAATCATACCTGATGCGGGTGAGGGCGTAGTCCCATACCATCACCGTGTGGGGTTCCGAGAGAGGATCCTCAGGCGAAAGGGGCTTACGAGGGTTCAACAATTTGGGGGGAAAGAGATGCTAGCTCCCAGCTATGCTGGGCCCGAAAGACATTATTTGGGTGACTCCTAGTTCCCCAAGGGGATGAGGGTCAAGCTGTATGCAACCTGTAGAGAAGAAACCCATGCACATACTCTAGCACTCAGATCGCGGGAGCCCCGAGAGACAACGTTACACAGCTCGGTCTGTCTGATGTGTGTCGGTGAACTGAGGGTTAGTACAAAGAGTGTCGAGATTCCACCTTGACACGGTGGGGGTGGAACACAATGTGAATCATGCAACCAACATTCATGGCCTGAGGAAGCCGGCGTGACGACTGAGGATTACTGTTGACCACGTTCGCAACACAGTATCTTGTCACGTTAGCCTAGAAGTTGGGGCAAACAAATGAGTATCAACCGCTGACCACATTCGCAACACAGGATTTGTATCAACTTGTTTCCCAAAACCATTAGGGGTGTTGGCCTGTGATGGAAGGAGAGCCCTTAGGCATTGTATCCAGGCCGTTCTTGGGGGTCCCTCCGGGTGTGAAGGATGGTGGGGCCTGAATGAAGGGGAACAAAAAGCTAGACAAGTGGACGAAAAGTTGTCTATGTCAAATATGACACTCCAGGTCCTAGAACAGAGTACACTGAACACATTAGTAGACCAATAGAGAGGGTCAAAGGGCTCAGTCCGAGAGCGGCCAAATGATGGAGGATTCCCAAGGGAAGGGCATGCCAAAATACAGTGGCAACCGGGAGATCATGGGATCTCTTTAGAGACAGGGATGGACCTGAAATCTAAGTGTTCAGGTGGTCCTACGTATCCCATAAATATGGGAATCAAGCCACACGTATTTATAGATATGCAGTTTAATGTCATGTTGGATGAAATATGGATCTTAGTTTTATGTCTTAGAACTCAGACCAAGGAGCCCAGATGTAGGGAAAAATGTAGTTTAAGGTCATGCTGGACCGGGTGTAGTTTAATGTCATGCGGGACCGTATAGTTTAAGGTCATGAAGGAACAAATATAGTTTAAAGTCATGCAGGACCGAATACAGTTTATGGTCATGCGGGACCAAATACAGTTTAAGGTCATGCGTGATCGGCATTTTAAGGTCATGCAGGACCCAATACAGTTTAAGGTCATGTGGGACCGAATACAGTTTAAGGTCATGCAGGACCGACAGTTTAAGGTCATGCAGGACTACAGGAGGCTTAGGAAAAGTACTTCTTGAGGAACCTGGCATTGGTGGGAGGAATTATGTGCTCCCCATCTATAGTCACCAGGGAATACGTGCAATTGGGATAGACCTTATAGTGAATAAATTGCCCCTCACATTTGGGATCCAACATGGATGGTTTCCTGCAGGAAATCATTGGCACTCTGAGAGCCAGCACCAGGTCACCTTGCATGATGGAGTGGAGGCGAGCCTTCTTATTGAACGCTCGAGCCATCCTACTCTGATGTTTTTCTAAGATATGTAAAGCGTGAAGCCTACTTTCATCCAGCACTTCCAATTTGGCTAGACAGATTTCAGCGACTCTATCCGGCGCTTTCTGGTCGTAGACCTCAATGCGTAATGAGGGAAGCTGGATATCGATGGGCAGGATGGCCTCAGCTCCGTATACCAGGGAATACAGAGTCACCTGGGTGGAGTTACAAGTCATCGTCCTATTAGCCGAGAGGGTGTTGGAGAGCTTGTCCAGCCAACATTTCTTGTTCTGACCAAACATCTTTTTCAGAAAGTTATATAGAGTTTTGTTAAACGCCTCAATATGTCCATTCGCCTACGTGTGGTAGCGGGAGGTGTGGTTAGAGTGAATGTTGTACTTAGCATAAAATATCTTCAGCTCAGATTCTCAGAAGATGGTTCCGTTATCTGTGAGGATAGCGTGAGGTACACCAAACCGATAGATGATATTGGAGCTCACGAAGTAAGCCATAGAACAGGACTTGACTTCCCTAAGCAGGATTGCCTCCGCCCACTTCGAGAAGAAATCAGTGGCGGTTAAGATAAACCGGCACTGGCGTGCCGTCGCCGGCGGGTAAGGCCCTACGACATCCAACCCCCAGACTTCAAAGGGCCATGAATAATTGGTAGTATGGAGAGGATCCAGTGGCCGATGCACAATGTTAGCATGGACTTGGCACGCATGGCACCTCTTGGCATAATCGATGCAGTCCTAGATCATGGAGGCCCAGAAGTATCCCAGCCTCCGAATCTTGTGGGACAACTTCGACCCGACCTGGTGGGTGCCATAGGAACCAGCGTGAACTTCATGCATAACCTGTGGGATCTCGGCTCCTTGAAGACAACGTAGGATAACACCATCAAATCCATGCCGTTAATGGACCTGCTCAAGGCTGGGACCGCTTTGAAGGGTGAACTGCAGCGCACGGTGTCAGATTTGTTCTCGCTCGGCTCAGTCCGGCGGAAGATTGTCGTGCTAGACATATTCAACCAAGGGTGTCGTCCAGTTAGGAACTGTCTCGATTAGCACACCTGAAGCCCCCGGGGATCCTGACCCAGGGGCACCAGCAGTGAGATGGTTCACTCATGTGCCACGATCGCCCTACGGAATAACATGAGAAATGACTATCCGGTGCACCATGTAGATTATTAGGTTATCCTCTTAGGGCTCTGGAAGTGATGCGGCCAGGCTGGCAAAAGCATATGCTCGACTGTTCTGCGACCGGGGAATCTGAACGACCTCTGGCTGGGTGGGGGACTTATCCATTAGACGGAGGGTGAACTCCAACAATGGCATGAGTTCCAGCTTTCTGACAGCATAGTCACCATTGACCTGCTTCATGACTAGCTCGGAGTCCCCTTTTACATACAGGTGGGGTACGTCAATCTCGAGAGCCAACTCGAGGCCAGTAATGAGGGCATGGTACTCTGCCTCATTGTTGGTGCAGCCTTCTGACAATAGGAAAGAAAACGTCAAAACGGCTTGCTCCAGGGTGATGATGATGATACCCAGGCCCACTCTGTTAAGCCTAGGATCGTTGAGCCATCTACTGGTAGGGCTCCGGGAGGCATTGTCAAAGTGCATCTGCCAGCATGGGATTGCGTGATCGACTGAGAGGATTGCCTCATCAGGAAAGCCTAGATCCAGTGGCTAGTCCGCGGAGGTTGGGTGGGTATCTAATAAGTGTTCCAATGCCTGTCCTTTGACATCCTTCTATGGTACGAACCTAATGTCGAACTGGTGGAGGATCTATGCCCAGCACGCCAATCGTCCGGTCAACATAGGTCGGTTCAGGATGTATTTCAATGGGTCTACCCGAGAGACCAGCTGTACCTCATGGTGCTGCATGTAGTGCCGCAATTTCTACATGGCGAATATGAGCGCTAGGTAGCTCTTCTCGATGGGAGAATATTTAATTTCGGCATCGAGGAGCATGAATCTGAGGTAGTAGAGGCTATTCTCTATTCCCTCGTTGTTCTTCTGGGCGAGAAGTGCGCTGAGGGATCGCTCCAGGGCGGTCACGTAAAGGACTAGTATATTTCCATAAATGGGTGGCATCCAGACCGGAGGTTGAAGAAGATACAACTTGATTTCCTCAAAAGTGATCTGACACTCTTCATCCCATTCGTAGGTGCCATCCTTCTTCATGAGCCGGTAAAAGGGATTACACTTGCCAAATGGATTCATGATGAATCGGCGTATATAGGCTATGTGGCCTTGAAGGCCTCTCAGCTCCCGAATATTACTCGGGGGAGGCATCAGACTGATGGAATTGATCTTCTCTGGGTCGATCCCGATGCCTCGATACCTAACAATGATGCCATGAAACTTCCCGGAGGTGACCCCGAAGGCACACTTCAATGAGTTCATCTTCAAGTGGTCAGAAAAGAGGAAGCCGAATACTTTCTCAAATTCTTTGAGATAGTCCTGGTGCTGACGAGACTTAACCACCAGGTATTCCACATAGCACTCCACCAGCGTCCCGATAATCAACTTTAATATGCGGTGCATGGCCCGTTGATAGGTGGCACCTGCATTCTTTAAGCCGATGGGGATAACCTGGTAGCCGAAAGTACCCTGAGGGGACCTGAAGGCTGTGAACTCATTATCCTCTAGGGATATCCGGATCTGGTTGTACCCGGAATACCCATCCATGAAGGACAGGGCTTGGAACCCGGTCGTGGCATCGATCGACAACTCTATCACGGGAAGGGGAGAATCATCCTTTGGAAAGTGGCGATTTAGATCATGGAAGTCGATACAGACCCTGATCTTCCCATTATTCTTCCTGACTGGCATAATTATGGGTAGCCACCTGGGGTACTGGACTTCCTCGACGAAGTTGGCCTTGATGAGCATATCAACTTCGGCTTCAACCATGGCACCGTGAGAGGGGTGCATCTTCCTGGGAGGCTTCTTGAACCCATGATGGTTTGCTAGAAGGCCAAGGCAGTGGGCGAATACCTAGGGATGTAGTCCTGGAATCTCATCATAACTCCAGGAGAACACATCATGGTGCTGTCTGAGGAAGTCTATGTATTGTTGTCGTTCCCCGGGGGGCATAGCGGCACTGACCAATGTGGGTCTTAGGTCCACCTCGCTACCAAGGTTCACCAGCACTAATTTGTTGACCGTGGTGGGGAATCCCTCCTCAAAGGCAGGAGGAGAATCTTCCATGTCCTCCTATCCGCTTGTAGAAGGATCATCCATGGGGGGAGCCGTTTCGGGGCTGCCAGACCCTGATGGGAAGCTGGTGGTGGCGTGGGCTGTAGAGGTCGTCACTTCAGGGGACCCATGAACTGTGGAGACCATGGCGACAAAGGCGGTTGATCCAATCCCATCTGTCCTCCAGCCCAAGGGGCCACGTATTATGAAATCAAAGCAGTATTGGTGTGTTGGCTTAAGCCGATCGATTCCGGCCCGATGAAACAGACACGTATGACGTACTGCCATTGACATGAGCCCAACATCTCGATATCATACAGGGGTAGGAGGCTCGGGGATCACCTGAGCCTGGCTGGTGTAAGAGTATGAGGTGATTTCCCACCGTCGCATGGACCCGGAAATATGCCTTCCTCTAGTACCCAAAACAACAAAGCACTACCCCATGTCGGGGGTCGTGGCCTCCAACTGATGGATTGGGAAGACATATGCATCATCCAAACCTGCCTAGGGACCACTCAAGACAGTGGTGGGCTTGACCTCACCTGCCAAGATCTGTTTGTCCTTGCTCTTGTAATAGTCAGCATCCAGATAACGGGCTTCACAAGAGGCAAAATGAGACGCATCTCATTGGAGAACGCCCACTCGACCCTCAAGGGAGTATTTGAGGAACTGGTGATACGATGAGGGGACCACTGTGTGATGGTGGAGCCATGACCTTCCCATCAAAGCGTTGTAGGTGGTGTCCTGAGAGACAACCATGAATTCGTTATTGGCAATTAGGCCACCGAACTGGGTCTTCAGACGAATATTGCCGAGTGGAGATTGGTCAGTCCTGTCATACCCCTGGATCTTGAGGTCAGAGGGAGTTAAATCATCCTCAGTCAACCCCAGTTTCTACAGTGTCCGAGTTGGGATTAGGTTAATCCTGGAACCCGTGTGAACAAGATAGCAGCGGACTTCCACGCCATTGAACTGGCTGGTGATGCACAGTGGTCAAATGTGCCCCTGTATGGGAAGGTCATCATCTTCACCAGAAAATGTGATAGCCGCCTGACATTCGGCATCCTCAATCTCCTCGGTGTGGAAGGCTTCTGCGGCTGCCACCTCTGTCTCAAACTGGAGGGGGCTCCTTAGAGCCACGACGAGTGCCTGACGCATTTCAGAAGATAGGAGGAGGGCCTGAAGGATAGAAAGCCTTACCGGAATGCCGGCCAGATTCTTCAGAACATCATACTTTTGGGCCAAATGCGAACTTCTACTTACAGAAGTCCGCTCTGCAATTGGAGGCATGACGGGCCCTGCCAGCGGGACCATTGACTGACTAGTACTAGGCACGTCTTGCTGTTCACTAGTCGAAGCCTGGGAGATGGATGTCACGTTAGGACCGGAAGGCTGTAGTCAGCTAGTGGTAGGGCAGGGCTGGTTGCGACAGAGACATGGTGTTCCCTCCTGATCCAGCAACACAAACGGTGGTGGAGGCAAACCTGTCGACTCCGGGAGAGGGGGCCGCATGTGCTGATCATTGTACCGGGCCTGCTGCCTGGTCTCAGTAGTGTGCATGACCTGACTAGAGGTGATGAATGTCATGCCCTGGCGATTCACGTAGCCATGGCTCCACAGACGTTGGAGACGGCTGGGGACATTGGGGATGTCCACCTGGCGTTCTTCATCATCGACAGTCAAAAAGGGATTTACCAACTCTACGGTGTTGACCGAAGCATACCCCGAGCTTTCACTCGAGGAGTCATCCACTACTGAAAAGAGTCTCGGAGGGATCCCCATCTCTGGGGGCATAAAATCGCCAAGCGTGCAGGAAGATGACAGCACTGGCAGGGCATGTTATTTCTTCTTGCGTCGGTGCTTGCTCTTCTGGGAAGAGGTAGGCTGGGACGACGATGCAAAAGCGGCACTCGCAGAATCTGAGGGCTCTGGCTGACTCAGGCTGGCACGGATGATTCCATGGGCACAGGCAACCGTCCTGCGGGCCATCCAATCATTATACTTCTGGGACCCACGGTCGGAATCCTGTTCCCACTCATCCTCTTTGTCACTGATACCATCAGGTCTCACGAAGACACCTGCCACCTATGCCTGGGCTGGGCCCAACCTGATTATGTTGTTGTCAATATGATCTTGGAGCCAGTGCTTGAAAACATAGAATCACTGGATGGTGTGTCCCAGGATCCAGTGATAAGGGAATTATTTAGGGTGATCAGTGAGAAGCACCTCTTCTGGCTTCCGTCACTCAGGCAGCCGCACGATCCTCTGCTCCAAGGCGCTACAAAAATTACCAGGGACTTAAGCCTCAGCAAACAGGTAAGTCTAGTTCCTTCTGTCTAGAAAGGGGGCTCTTGGAGGCTGATCATGACCAGGGGCCGGAGGAGCATGCCGAGGAGGCGGAGCCAGATTATCTCGCTTGGGTGGTGGCGACGCGTTACGTGCAGGCGCCTACAGATTTTGAGGCGATCGTTGTTGGGCCAGAGGCTATGCCCATGGGGGTGGAACCCTATGGGGCTACTGATCTGGCCATACTGGTAGAAAATATACCTATCCTGGGGCCGCTATCTGGGCTACGGCAGCGAGATCAGCTCTGGTGGCTCTCCATGCAGGGATTACAGGAGGCAGTAGGCGTACCTGACTGGCCTGTTGCAGGGCTTCTTCGAGGCGCTGAGCCTTGTCTGAGAAATCCCGGAACCCTCTAGGGTAATTCTGAGTGATCAGAGAAGAAAACAGTTATTACTTGACATTCCCTAAACACATTTTCAGTAATTTCTCTTGAGTTAGTGGCATATCAAGGGAGTACGTGAGCCCCTTCCACCGGGCGATGAAGTCCGCGACCCGTTCATAGGGCCTTTGTTTGCACCTGAAGAGGTCTGCAATGTTCATCTTCCGGGTTGTGGAACTGAACTGGTATAGGAATTTCCAGTGAAGGTCCTCCCAGCTAGTCACAGATCCAACAGGGAGCTGGTTGTACCAAATGAATGCTGGTCCTTCTAGTGACTGAATGAAGCAACGGAGTTTGGCAGCCTCCTACTATGATGGATTCCCTAACATAGGACTGCACGTCATGGTGAAGTGGGCCAGGTGTTGTGGTGGGTCTTCAGCCCTGTTAAAGGAGGCGAAAGTGGGGTTCCCAAATCCCGGCAAGGCCGGCGTATCATCCACCCAAGCTGGGATCTCTAACCACAAGCGCATTTTCGGGCTCTCCAATCCGATAGTCAAGCTCAGCGGCTCGTGGGGTGGCTGGCATAGCGACTCTCATGGCAGCGGGAGGAAACCGAGCATTGTCCCCCATGTAATCTTGCCACTCGGGAGGGTTCAGTGAGACGTATCACACCCTCTTTCCATGCGTGACGGCCTCTCCCCTATCGGCGAATGTGACATGGTTGTGGTTGCCTGGGGGAATCTCGGCAAGGGGTAGGTGCTCCTGCCCCTACTATCCTGGACTAGGAATACCATAGTCAGGACACCGCTCTGCAATGCGTTCGGCCAAGAGCTCATCAACCAGCCTCTTTTTCTCAGCCAGATGTTGGTGTAGCGTGGCCTTCTCAGATTCTTCCTCTGCCTTCTGCACCGAGGTAGATAGGTCAGTGAGCTTGACAGCCCTGACATGCTATTTACCATTGCCAATGTTTTGGCTCATTGTCAGTGCCTCAGTGGGTGTGGGGAGACCTTGGAGGCTCCTCTGGTGGTGATTAATCCTCCCAGACGGGTCCAGTGGTGGTTTGTCCTCAGGGGGTGAGTCCCCATCAAGGAGCTCCGCACCGTTCCCCTCATCTGAAAGGTCAGCCATGTTGACCGCCACTAACTTTGGCGACATTCCCTTAGGTCCACCCGGTGAATCGGGATGTCGGCGGATCACACAATAAAGAAGGGCGGCGTACTGCCCCCATCCGCAGACGTGCGCGTGGGGGGTGGCTTCCTCGATAACCTTGTAGAGTTCTTGAAAACTCTGAATGCATTGTTTCTGGAGGGCCCTGCGGTGGCCAAATGACTCGGGGTGCCGAAACCGCAGCAAGCGCTGCCAGGTCGACCAGAAGACACTGCTCACCAATATCCTTCAGATGTGCTTGACTCCCAGGATAAGGTGCTAGATGATGGCGAAGACGAGAGTGAGTCACCTGAAGAGTCTGGAGGAAACATTCAAACTCTCCCGGGGTGAGTGACTCTGACATATCAAAATTCGATCCTGCGACCGGCCAAAAATTCTTGGGGAAGTGGCCCGCTACGTGGACGTTCTAGAACCTTCATGACTCTGGTTCGGGGTCCGGACCTTGCTGCCCCTTCTCATCAACCGATAATGGCCAGGGAGCTAGCAATTGTGCCGAGGTAGGTCGCTGGGCCGGTGGGATGGCCGGCGGGGAATACGGCGAACATGCGGATTGGCCGCCAATCCCTGAGTCGTCCTCCAATGGTTTTAGTACCTTGGCTGCCACGTCGCGATAGGATGGGCCATCGAATGGGCCTCCTATCACAGCATCAGTGATTGCTGAGGGCGTGTCACCATGCGACTCTTCCGTCGGTCCCCAGAAAAGTTCCCCACCCTCCCTGACTGAGGTGGAAGGTGCTTCTGGGGAGGCCAGTGATAACTGCGGGTTTGACCCCTGGGGGTATGCCAAGTCCTCGTCCTTATGGATATACCTTCGGAGGGAGGAGGGAATCATACATATCTCGCATTTGGGGAGTACAAGACTGGCGTGCTGCGTCCCCAATCCTGCCCTCAACTCAAAGGGTTGGGGGGGAAGGTTCCACTATCGAGTCATACTCCGCTTCAGAGTACAAGAAGCAGACGGGTCTAATTTCCGTCCAGACTCCCCTGAAATTCCTCCTACGACGATGACACCCCACTTCCCTACCCCTGAGTGGCTCTTCAGGGTAAGGATGATTTCCATCAAGGAGCCCCTGGACACAATAGTGCTGGGGTAGAGGAGACTGATGGCCGGGGTGTGGGAAGCACTGGGACCGATGTCGAATGGGACATGTGGAGGACCTCCATGTGAGTGAGCGAATGGATACGAAACGACTCCATACTCATGGCCAGCAGTAGGGGGAGTGACCTCATACCTAGTGCATTGGGCGCTGTAAGGAGTCACACCCGTTGTGTAGCTGTCACGAAGAAGAATTCGGCTTTCCAGATCAGTGGCACGGAATGAGCCTTCACAGTGGGTGGAACTACCACAGATTGGTCTGTGGTGGCCATTGCATGTACCCGCGACCGGGAGAGTCAACTCAACCTGCCTGTAGGGCATTCGGGGCCTCGATCCCAGTCGGGCATGTGACTGCCCCTTCTCAACGTGTGTGGGGGTTTGGTAGAAGGATTCATCAGTGGCTCGGGCCATAGTGGTTTATGACGTTGGTGCCCTAGGACGGGCATTGTCTTCCGCTCGCGCCCGACGCTGGCATCAGGTCGGATGGCTTGGAGCCGGTGGTGTGGGGACAAAGATTGCCTGGTCCTCGGCCCGGGCAGCTGGGCGATGATGTCGAAGCAGCCTTGTGGGGGTTCTTGCCGTTAACCCCTGAGACGGGTCTCCAATCGAGCAGACCCGGACATCCCCCACCTCATTGGTGTAGGGGACAGATGTGTCAAGGTGCTCCGGGGATAGGCTCCCGAAGCGGTTGAACGTCGGAGTGGGGAGCGGCAGCTCCCTTCGCGGCCCTCGAGGGCGACGACGATAGTGTGGTGAAGCCGTCTCTAGATCCAAATGGGCCATGCCCCTGGTGGGGATGATCCCTTCCTCATCGTACCTATGAATCATGTCGTTGATCACCCTTCGCTGGATGATTTCTGATGGGGAGAGGGGGTGTGAGCGCCCGACAGTCGTGGCAATCGGAGGCGGGGTGGTTGTGGAAAAGGTGAGACCATGCGGGGTTGCCGCGTCGGCACTGCCCCTGCCCCTACGCCGGTGGGCAGGTGGCGATCGAGCACCGGATGCAGTGATCTGATTCCTGGAAGTAGGGAGATGAACCCATTCGTACTAATAGGAAAAGAAATCGACAACCAATAGCCCAGGGTCATTCCGTCTTCCGTGGTCAGTGAGAGGGATCCACGCTGAAGACGTTACAGACCAGATTTCTCAACATCTTGACTGCCTGAACCCCTGGCGGGTTTCACATCCCGGTGATAGGTACCCGGACCTGGTGACATGCTAATATTATGACACCCCGAACCCTACCTGTCCCCATATTGAAGAGAAGAGCTTCATGTCGGGTTCACAATTTTCTGTTTCTGACGCTTTTACTCCGGGGCGCGCGGGCGTGTCCATCACACATGGGAGGACGTGCGGCTTGTTGCCCCGCATTCCCGCTTTCCAAAGGTGGAAATCATTCGTTCCTTATTCAGGGATGTCTTCTCCTTGATCGAAACAGGGATGATGGGATGTTGGTTCTTCCTTCCGTGGATTCCTCCTCGAAGCTCATCACCTAGTCCGAGTCTCCCTCATAGATTTAAGACGGGTTCATGAAGCTCGATCTGGGCACCATATATGCATGGACACCAGTTAATTACGCTGCTTCCGTTGAGACGCTCCAAGGGGTCTTGTCGGGGCAGAAAACTTCGGTGAAGAGAATGTTCACGTTGGGGTGTCGTTGTCATGTCTTGACGCTAGGGATCGGCATGTCTGTCTTCTGGACCTTATCAAAGGGATTCTCGAGGGTGAAGAAGCCTGAGGCATCCCACATCGAACGCGGGGAATTGTGTACCATATAAGGTTTTCCACAGCTTCCCATGTTTAACACGGGGTATTCCGTGAGTTTAATGTCTTGTGGAGATGGATCAGACTGATCGAAACACTAAGAGTGGATCAGATTGAAGGACCCCCTATGGGGAACACCGATGTTGGGGCCAACACGTGGGTGGCTTCCCAGATACCATGGAGTGGGATGGGGTGGCATGATCTCACTGGGATGTGGCTGCTCAGGTAAGGATCAGGATAAATGATGGAGTGATGGGATTGAACCTCGTGGAGGCTTCCTACGTATCCCCATGGAATGGAATCAAAGTCCGCGTAGTGTGGTGATATAGTGGGACACCTGAAGAGGCGACCTGTGAGAATGGATGCATGGATTGGAGCCTGGAGGAAGTAAGATCTCTGGGATAGGGAATGAGCTTCCCAAGGCACGTGGGATTAAGGGGTGAAGTCAGGATGAGACGTGGGTGTGAGGAATAGGGATTATGCTCTGAGATGGACCAAGGGGGGGAAATAAAGTTTAACGTCATGCAGGATGAGATACAGTTTAACGTCATGCGGGACGAGGGATCTGGGGCTTACGCTCTGAGGCGTCCCATAGTGGATATGGGGCTTACGCTCTGAGGCGGCCCAACGTGGATATGGGTCTTATGCTCTGAGGTGGCCCATGGTGGTCGGGGAACCGACGTGGAGAGGTTGGAAAGACTGGGTGGTGGGCATGAACCTCATGGAGGCTTCCTACGTACCATGCTTTAGCATAGATCAAAGTCCATGTAGTTCGCTGGTATGGGGCTTATGCTCTGAGGTGGCCCATGGTGTTTGGGCAACCGACATGGATAGGTCGGAACGACCGAGTGGTGGGCTTGAACCTCATAGAGGATTCCTATGTACCATGATTTAGCATGGATCAAAGTCCACGTAGTTCGCTGGTATGGGGCTTACACTCTGAGGCGGCCCATAGGAGGATGTCATGGTCGATGCGCACTCTAAACCCACGTGAGTCATGCTCGGTGTGAGAAACAAGAGGCAACATGGACTAGACGATCACGTCGTGAAGGTTGCGTCCGTGAGAAGTGGAATGGGGCTTACGCGTGGAGCGGACCAAAGAGGAAACAGGGGCTTACGCGTGGATAGTGGCCCTAGGTGTCGGGGCTTCATCTAGGGTGGAGGCACTTGGTGCGACAAAGTGCAGTGGTAAATGGACTCCTCTGGCCTTAGCAACGGGGAAGTAAAGAGGTTCAGGGGTGCAACCTTCCATAAGAGAGGCTAGGTGCTTACGCTCTAAGGAATCCATTTTCCCATTGACAAACGCCACTCCGACAAGGAGGATCTCATTCCATGTGAGGAAGAGTCCATTCCCATGGATACGAGTGGGCATAAAGAATGCCCGAGACAGGGGGACCCTGCGTGTGAAGAACGGGGTCAGACCAGAGTTTAACGTCATGTGTTAAGGACGAGGTGCTTAGCAGTTTAACGTCCTGCAGCTTGGACGAGGTGGGTTCACACCACACCCCTAGGGCTTATATTCCCAATGCCCTCTAACCATTGTGGGAGGGAAGGCATCGGCAAGGTCGTAGTGAAGGGGGGACGCAGGGTGAACCATTGAGGGGTCCACGTTAGGGTGGCTATGCGAAGAGGCAATAGCCGTTAGTGTGCCTATGCAGAGAAGCATAAGGTAAAGTAACAAAATGGGAAACACCGCCCAAGGGACCTTGATGTTACTTCGTACGAGCCTGGAAGGCAGTACAGGAAAACAATGCATGGCGCACACGCTCGGCAGGGGAAACATCAGGTGCCGGTGTGGAAAGGCAACCAAGGGGTGTCAAGGTGAAGGGGTCCTGGGTGTTGTGCGCAAAACACTGGGATGGCGTGCAGTAGGGCCCGAGGATTGCATATATAGGAGATTGCGTGCAAGGTATTATGCACATAGAAGGGGATTACGCGCAAGGGGCAACGATCGCGCACATGGGAAGTACCCGAAGGAGGAAGCAAATTCAGTTAATCCAGTGGAGATGTGCGCAAAGGCGAACCCCGGGGCAAGGTTGCGCGAAAAGGGGGATTACCTGGAAGTCTTATATCGCGCGGGGGGAGTCCAATTGCGCGCACGAGAGCCGATCTGAATTCCGCAACCCCAAAACCATCAGGGGTCACCTTCTATTTATAGGCATCAGACGACGTGAAATCCAGGCGGTGCACGAAAGTTTCCGCGACAGGAACCATCGGCACGAAAAGATTCACTGCGCGGAACCGGGGGGCGCAAAATTTCTCACACCATCAGCTCGATTAGGAGAATCCTGGAAATGCTTCGCGCGCACATCTTTATTTTGTGCAAGCCATCCTTTATTTCTCGCAGCACTTTCCGGGCCTCCGGACCAGGCCTCTGATTCGAAATATGACTTCACTTTACCATTTCAAAACTTCCTCTAGGATTTAAGGACTTTTTTGGTGTCTATAATATTATTGAATCTTCATAATCCCATCATCGAAGGAACTATGGAATGATCTGGGAAACTAATACTCTAGAAATGAGTTGATCAAATTCATGAAATCTGGAAAGGGAAATTTGGGATCACGGACCTTTCATGGGGTAAGAGGATGACTTTGGTATGGAATCTAATTGTCCTCCTTAGGTAGTGGGGTTGACATGTATGTGGTAATGGCTACCGATTCTGTGTCGGGTGATACTAATCTTGAGGTTGAAACGTAAATAGTTTCTGTTGGAGTGGTTATCATGGATACTCTTCCGGAAACATATCTACTGTCTTGGGGGAATCTATCATTCTGCAGTGGTAGTTTATACATTTTCTGTTATTCTTACTAGATCTGGAGGAGGAAATGGTTGTGACTGGCTGACCCACTCCATGGACACCTCGAGGAACTAATATTTATTATAATAGACTCTAAAGCCTCTTGGGAATTTATTAGTGATGGTTGGTGGTACCAATTCTGACATTATATGCACATCATCAGCAACTTCTCCAGAGTTCATGACATTTCGAGTGAAAAATTCAGCCCTTTTCACATAGAGACATGTCCTATGACTCACTTATCTAGTCATTTATTTCTTTTTAATAGGTAAGGATACTTGTGAGTGGTTGATATGAATTGGTAAAGTAACATCAAATGGGGATCATCCTATCCAAAAATAGACATGATTAGTAGTTGACTATACCAAAAAAAATATAGGCCTATCAAATGCCTATATAAAACATTTGATCTCAGTAGACTCCTATTACTCTGGTGTCCCTAAAATGGTTCTAGAACATGATATAGAGTGGGATTTTTGTTTGAGTGGGTTCATGTCCTATTAGATGAGGATAAGGTATGGTTTACGAAATCAAGGGGTGGATGTATGTTATCCACCCATTCTAGATATAGATTTCCATTAGGCCATATTCCCACCTATCAATATTCCAATGCTTCATGTAAAGTGGCGATAATAGCTATCTGATCATCCAACTAGGGGTTGCTACCTTGTAGAGGTTTTCTGACCACTAGGGAATTGACTGGTTCATCAACCTGATACGTATGATTGACGAATCATAGAGAATGTTGTAGAATGGCCTGTAAAACAACATAACTAGGATCCCATGTGGGATTATCATGGCAGTCAGGTGGATTTGGAATTAGATTTTATACCAGCTTAAAATATAATCTGAAATAAATGCTATTGGGATGCACAGTATATTCCAGATCGATTAAATGGATATAACCAAAAGGGGTCTTTAGCAACCCCCTCTATCCCTAGTTTCCCAATAAATGTGTGTATGTTTTGTGTTGTGGACAATCATAGTGAAAATTCCATGCTGTATAGCTCTCAAAAGGGAGTCATTAATGATCTTCCTTTAGACCTATAACTTCGGAATTAATGTTGTTTTGGAGAGGTCATCCCCCATCTATTGCACAACATTGGATAGGTCAGATGACATCGAGGCCTTGATCAGATCTTCCCCTCTATTGGTGTTTCTATCGATGGGAAATGTAGGAGAAGGGTCTCCAGGGTTACACATCAATCTCTGAAAGAGAGACAACACACTAGTATGAACATCCACCTGATGTATCAAAATTTTAGGGGGGTGGATCCTCTTTATTGGAACCTATTTAATTGTCCTTATCTTTGATGGTGTTGAGATCATCCATATTATCTGTGACAATTCTCAGAGGAATATACTCAAAATCAAAAAATTCACCATCTATCAAATGATAGAATAAAATTAGAGAGAAACACACAGTCATTATCCTCATATCCATACATGTAGGGATACTTCCTCGGTAACTCTACTATGGAAATTAAAAATCTGAATGCATCACTAATGAAGGTTCTTGTGGTAATCAGATGATGTATGGGGTTGCACTATTCATTTCCCTACCAAATCAACCATGATGCATTGTCAAACAATAGAGTCAAAATGAATCTAGGTATGTTGACAAAACACTTAACGATGGTGATGGTTGAAACATGTCTCCCATAAGGTTTTTTCAAACATAAAACCTCCACCACAGAGAAGGAATTTAGATTGGAAAATTCAGGAGTGGTGACCAGCCAAAACATCTATAGAAACAGATTGGAAGAAATGATATTCCATAGGCTCTTTAATTCAAAATTGGGATCTAGCTCCTCGTTTCCCCATTATTTTATAAGAGAAAGATAATAAACTAGATAAAAAACTACTGAAAACATCTACTATGGAGGACTGGTTCATTGAGAAAATGGTGGTCAAGCTAAATAAATGTCAATCAGTGGGTCATCTCTATGAGAAGATACCTACCACATCAGTATGTCCGTATATAAAGGAGTGTTGACCACCACTACACGCGTTAGGGTGGAAGATGTTGGTGATGAATTTGGAAAGGGATTATCATCTATCATTACACAGAATAAATATCTATAATAGGTAGAGAATGAACCTGGTGATGACAAGGAAGTATGTATAGAGAGATCGTGGAAGGGATCAAAATCTTCATCCTCCAACATTTACATGCAGAGAAATTCAAGGATCCAGTGCATCTCACCTTTTAGGATGACAATGAGCATGCACTAGAATTTTACCCTAGACCCTGATACAGAATACTATGGGAGAATAATATATCATTGGGTCCCATTTGGATTTTTAATCGGATAAGTGAATTGGATCAGCCATGAATTGTCATTTCTCAATTTTTTATTTCAGTATAAAAGATTATCCTTCTTAAACAGGTTGGTTTATAATGATAGGGAAAAGTTGTGGCATGATAAGGACAATCAAGCTACTGGTCGATTGAGTGTGGAGGACCTCCACATGAGTTGTTGAGATAGTGAGGAGGACAATTAATTTTAAAAGCTATGGTGTGAGAAGGATATAGACATAAGTCGAACATGGTATTGGGAAGAAATCCAGATCAGTCACCAAAGACACATGGGGTACCTCATTGTTGATGAGTTCTAGAGTAGGGTGGACCTCCACTAGTGCTAGTTAGAACGTGGGGAGGACCTCCATGTCGGATGCCTGAGGCATAAAGAGGTAGTCAGTGCTGGTTTGAAATGATTGCTTGAGGATGTAATTCAAACTTATCATGGATGAAGTGGGGGGGGATTGTAATTAGATAGCTAATAGAGTGCAGAGGACATCAACTCTGAATGGTTATTGTTTGGGGAGGACCTACTGTAGAGACCAGAATCTTGACGTACATAGATATTACATTACTTTTGCGAAATACATAATACATAACAAAAATAGACACACAAGGACCGTAATAGTTTAGTTTATTTGGAAACATGGAACATAATCTTCTAATCATGGTGTAAGATCTTCAACATCTCCCATAACGATCTTCCAATTTTTGTTTCCTTACCTAAAACCATTCATTTAATCCTGGGGGAAAATAAAACATAAAAAGGGTGAGCTCAAATGCTCAGTAAGGGTAAAAAAAATAAATATCAATCACATCATATTCACAAGAACATAACATTTTGGAAATCTTACCCTGCAAAAGAGATCATAATTTCATAGCATGGGATAAATCATGGTAGTGAAATGTAATCACAATAATCATATCATAAAACATGAAGCTTTTTGGAATACACACATAATCATAGAGAATCATTTCTTATTAGTCAAGACTCATTTCCAAGACTATCTTAGTGGAAAAAGTCCATTTCTGAACTGAGTTCGTTCCTCGTTTCAGTCTTGTTTCACTGAATCGGTTTGACCTACCATTCCAGCCATATCTATCTCATGAGATATAAAATCATTACCCAATGCATTGGAGGGAGATATATGTCCCACCCATCTCACAATGATACCATCATTATGTGTGCCACAAAATCATAAACCATACATCATAGCATAACCCATGTAATAAAAATGGGATTCTTAAACATCATGAAATCATAAAACAATTCATATAAGATAAAGGAATTCATAAAAATAATTCCATCACAACATAATCAAATCAATTTAATAATAGAGATATAAATAGAACCCTTTATTATCATAGATGGAAAATAATTTTGATAAAACAATTGAACTCCATTCTCGAGGAAAATATCCTTTCTACTTAAAAAACACTTTTCCTTTCTTAACATGTCATACAACTCTAAACTAAAAGAATTTGATTAAAAATAAACAAGAAAACTTTTAAAGGAATCTTCTTTTAAATAATGTTTTAAAAATCCATTCATGCCGTATAAGATAAAAAAAATTTCTCGTACTTTTGTCGGAAAAGTCAAAAAGCACCTCGTACGAAAAACGACAAAAGATTCCTTTCATATCTTTTACTAAAAACTCACCGAAGGGTAAAATTGGATCGAAACAATTGTAGGTGGATGGAAACAATATTACATATTGAGGGAACATGGATTTGGATAATAAAATACACCCTAGTAAATAACAATGTATAAAAATTCTCGTATAAAAATGAGATTGTTATATTTTCCTTTACCTTAGGTCTGATTTGCTTCGTAAGTGTCTGAACCACCTCTTATTTGAAGCGACGCTTTGAGACCTCCTTTTAGGGCACTAAAATGGGTCTTTGAAGAAGACCAGGACCTCTAGGATGTTTCTAGTGAAGTGTAGAGGAGAAATTGGCAGGGGTTGGCCGAGCTTGAAGTCTCAAAGTGGTGTGAGGAATAGAGGGAGGAGGATCCATTTTATAAGGGAGGAGAGGGGCACCTTTGGAAAAACTAAAAAAATTATTTTATTATAAAGTCACATTCGGTTTTAAATAGCTCCAAATTGATTTATTTCGATTCTATGGTGGGGATGGGTTGCAATCCACTCATCCAATTGAATTTAGAAAAGTTTTGGTTACTATTTTAACCTTATCATTTAGATTTAACATGAAGATATATAATTTTAGTTTTACCATTCATTTTTGTGTTCATACACTATAAGGTTAATAAAATTACTATAACAAGCCAAACTAACCCCAAGTTGTTTATAATTAAAATATATAACCTTATCTAAGTCATTTGGCCGAAACTTAGATTTTTTGGAATATAATAACAATTAATAATATAATATTTTTTTTAAAACTATTTTATGTCAATTTTGACAATATTTGGTAATTGATATTTGTGATAATATAATAGAATGATTAGTTCGAAAAAGTTAATTAAATCAACACTAACATGTCATATTAAAATAGAAAATTTTTGTAATTCATAAAAAGTGTCACAACCCGTCCTCAAGGCCCATGTCGTGACTACCCCAAGCCCGCCTTCCATAGGCCAGGGGCTGCCGACTAGCACCAAGGCGTAAATCCCTGTAAAGGGAAGGCATTGCCTTTGTAAAGTAAAAAACAAACACCACAGAGTAAGAAGGCATAAGTATACACTAAGTAAAAACGGGTACAACAGTAAGTGCAGAAAGTAAGTGGGCCAGAATACAAACCCAAACTGAAAGTAAAGTATAACTCGAAAGGGAAAACAACAACTGAAAAGTAAAGCCGCAACATCGAGCCGTCCACTGGAAGTCCCTCCTGAAGGGTGGGTATAGATAGCCTCCACTGCTCCTCGGGTCCAGCCAACCGCTCCGAGTACGTCCCACCCAGTGGTCCACCTCTAGGTACCGTCCTGCTCCGCAAGCCTCCACCACGATCAGCGCTGTCCGTCTTCTGCAACCAACACAACGTAGTGCGGGGATAGCCCGTGCAGGGGTGAGTATAAGCTACTCAGTAGGGACCCCGAGACCCCCGAAGGTCTCCCATAATCCACAAAGGATAAACCACAAAGGAAAGATACAATCATGAAGTAACATCCGACACGGCTTAGGTATATGCCCATACATATAACTAAGTCATCAATTCTCGCTCAGCACCAACATCTGAGCTCAATTAAAACCCAGTCCACATAGGAAAGAAAAACGTAAATCCACACAATATAGCATAACACAATCCACAAAGGAAAGAAAAACAGGATTCAGCCCACACAGGTATACTTCTTGTATGACGATAGAGATGATCAGGTATTGCCATTGATTCATCTAAGTCGTCGGACCCACAAAGGATCGATAGGTACTAACCCCCACAATAACCCACAAAGGATCTGACCCACAAAGGATCGATAGGTAACTAACCCCCCAATGACCCACAAAGGATATGACCCACACAGGATCGACAGATAACTAACCCCCGCAAAGACCCACCTAGGATCGGACCCACACATGATCTGTAGGCACTGGCCCACACAGGACCGTTGAGTGATGACCCACACAGGATCGGTAGCACTGACCGACAAAGGATCACTGAGTGCTGTAGTCGTCACCGTCGAATCGACTGAGAATCTCTGTATTGTCATCGTCATCACAGTAGCAGTCGCAGCCATCTCTAGGGTTCCCACACACAGCAAGCTCATTCGGGAGGGTCCATTCCACGAGCCGAGAGGCTGATACTTCAACTGACACATAGTCCAGAGTTGATGTATCCAGATGTTCCGTATCACCCACAGGAACTCAACGTCACAGATGGCGCGTCAATCGGACGCCCGGTCTGAGAGTTATTGGATTTTTTGTCCCAGGGGCCCGGTTGGTTGTTCAGGCAAAACCAACCCGACCGTACTACACCTACGTCCAAACCTCGGGCGGACTCAGCCAAAAGATCTTTCTCACTTAGAGGAATTCAAAAAAGTTGATGGCACGTCAATCGGACATCTAAAGTTCAAGATATGAGTGTTTCTACTCCGAGGGCCCAGTTGGTTTCGTGTACGAACCAACCCGGCCGAACCCAAAGTATTCCGAAACCTTGAGTGTGATTTACCGAAACGACCGTCTCAATCCAAATATCGCATCACCGCTAACGGTACGTCGTTCGGAGGCCCGTACCTCATGTTATGTGAAAAAGACCGAAAAGGTCCGGAAACAGGGGGTCTGGGCCCAGACCGACCCCGCCCAACACCCCCCCCGGGTCGGCCCGAACAGGGTCGACTCGACCCGGGTCCGGGTCCTACCCGGCACGGCCTGGGAGCGACCCGGCCCGAACCGGCAGGCTGGCTCGGCTCCAATCGGCCGAGTGGCCGAGCGAGGAAACCGCGGCGGGGGCACGCTGCTCCCATGTGAAGGAAAGTCACGGCCCCTCGTGGGGCCGCCCTCGCTAGCGGACGCGGTCAAGCCGCCACATCCCACTCCTCCGGTCCCGCGCGGTCGCGGGACCGCGCTGCTGCCGCCGCCGCGGGTCCTTCCGGCGGTGCGGGCGCCTCCGGCCGCCAGCTCCGCTGGTGGAGTCCGCGGGCCACCGGAGTTGCTCCAGTGGTCCGATTTCATTTCCGTCTACGCCGTAGCTTATCCAGAGTCCCGTTCAACACTTTGGAAACAAAAAATCATCTTTGCGGACCTTTTGTCGTCGTCCGCCGTTCCGCACACCAAGAACAAAAGGGTGGTGGGTTCGGACTTGTTTATTGGTCCGCACCCACCGCGTTAGTGGTTTGAAACAACACCATAATTCCGTGCAATTGATAAACCACGACCCTCAATAATAATCTACGGGACAACTTGTTAATTGGTTGATCCGCGTTCATCCCTTGGAGGAAAACCAGCATAGGTAAAATCATTTTCAGAACGACCCTTACCTTTGTCGTTGTCGGACGCGAGTTCGTCGCTGAAGAAAAGGGGTCGTCGCGTCACGGAAGGGCGTCGCTGTCACGCGGTACTCGGCGTCGCGTAGACAAACTCCGTGGATCAAGAACATATAGATTTAATTATAACAATTAAATCCATTTTGATGTTATAATCCCCAAAGAATTAAAAGTACCACAATCCCCTACCTCAAGATGTCGATTGAAGATTGTCGCGGGGAAAAAACGTCGTGGAAGAAGCATCGGCGTCATGGTAATTGGCATCGCGTCGTCGATCTCCGAGGGCTCGGTGTTCTTCGTCGCCCTTCCTCGGAGGCCGGTGTTCTTTGCGTTCTTCACGTTCTTCGCGTTCTTCGCATTCTTCGCGAAGGAGGATGATGATATTTAGAGATTCTCCAAAGGTTTAAGGCAACAACCAGAAAATAAAATAAGTTCTCATATTATTTTATTATCAACTAAAGAGTTTGAAAAACAAAGATAAGTAACGAACAATTAATTCATAGAATTAATTGCAACGAACTAACCGCCCAATTAATAGGGGCTTTAATAATTTAGAAAACGCTTCAGTTGACTTTCATGTAAAAGGTGTTTTCGCGGGTGCGTTACTTAGCGGAAAAGAAACGGTGGGGATCATGCGGGCCCCACCTCACAAATATCCTATCAAGTGGGTAGGATATTTTGGGTTCCACCCTATCCGCTTCAGCTCAGCTTAAGTAGCTTTAAGTGGCTTTAAGCGGCTTTAAATGAAATAAAATAAAGTTTGTCGTACCACATTATTTTATTTCTTAACTTAAAGCACAAAAATTAAAAACCACACCCGAGAAAACGCAACTCCTGAAGAGGCGTTTCTAAGAAAATACTGGCGCTGTGATTCCATCGGTGCCCTCAGAATTTGATTCCGAGCACCGGTTCAAAAGTTAGAAAAACCCGCTCGTTCGTTCACTGAATGTACCTGAGCCAAACTTCAGAAAATGATTCCGGGCACACCGGGCCTCAGAATCACGTGCCGTCAGAAACTGCGTTCTTGTAAAAATACGAAGAAAATTAAGAAAAAAATTTCCATGAAATTTACTGGTCTTTACATCACTCCCACCTCAGGGCTTTACGTCCCCGTAAAGATACATCATAAAATAGGGAAACAAATTTCCGTACTGAGCACACATCTGACCCTCCCGCTCCCAAGTGCTCTCCTGGAGGTTCCCGTGCTGCCATCTGATGCACACTAGAGGAATCAACCATCCATGTACGACCCGCTCCTATCGATCCTCGATCTCCACCGGGACCTCCGCAAAAGTCGCCCCATCATCAACGTCTAGCTCCCCATGGTCAATGATATGCGTCGGGTCGTGCACGTATCTCCTCAGCTGAGATACATGGAAGACGTTGTGCACCCGGTGCAATTGAGGTGGTAGAGCCAGGAGATAAGCCACCTCACGGATCCTGCTGAGAACCTGGAAAGGTCTGATGAAGTTTGGAGACAACATGCCGCCTCAGCCAAATCTCCGTAATCCACGTTGAGGTGAGACACACAAGAAGATGTGGTCACGATCCTCGAACTCTAGTGCCCTCTGCATCCTGTCAGTGTAAGACTTCTGCCGGCTCTCAGCTGTCCTCATCCGCTCCTGGATGACCTGGACCTTCTCTGTCATGGCCCGGACCATCTCTGGTCTCTCAAGTGCTGACTCCCCAGGGTCTGTCCAGCACAAAGGAGATATGCAAGTTCTTCCGTACAACGCCTCGTATGGTGCCATCCCGATGGTGGAGTGGTAGCTGTTGTTGTATGAAAACTCCACCAAGGGTAGGTGGTCCTCCCAACTGTGACCCAAGTTGAGGACACATGCGCGGAGGATGTCCTCGAGAGTCTGAATGGTCCTCTCCGTCTGACCATCCGTCTGAGGGTGAAAGGCGGTGCTCAGATGTAGTTGCGTCCCAAACGTCTCCTACAACCCCTTCCAAAGCCGGGAAGTAAAGCGAGCATCTTGATTGGAGACGATAGATGATGGAACATCGTGAAGCCATACAATCACCTGAAGGTAGAGACACCCCAAGCACTCCACTGAGCCCTACTCTCTGATGGGTAAGAAGTGAGCCGACTTGGGGAGTCGGTCGACAATCACCCAGATGGAGTCATGACCTCTGGAAGTGTGTGGATGTCCAGTCACTAAGTCCATAGATATCCCATCCCACTTCCACTCTGGGACCTCCAAGGGCTGTACCAAGCCGGCTGGTACCAGATGCTCTGCCTTCACCAGCTGGCAGGTGAGGCATCGTGAAACGAACTCTGCCACAACCTTCTTCATGCCTGGAAACCAGGGATGTCATCTGAGATCCTGGTACATCTTCGCCACTCCAAGATGTACCGCTAAGGGAGAAGTGTGAAACTCTCTCAGCAGTTCCTCCCGTAAAACAACTAGTACCATGGTACGTCATCTGAAAAGGATGTAGTGCTCTACTCCAAAAGAGAAACCATTAGGTGCCTGTCCTGAGGATATCTGTGCATGCCGCGTCTCACAGTCAGCGTCCCCACGATGTGCCTCTCTAACCCGCTGTAGTAGTGGAAGAGTGACTGTGAGAGACTGAAGGAAGGATGCTCTATCTCTATCCACAAAGGATATCTGCAAAGCAGCTAGCTTCTCTGTCGCCTCCTCAAATAGCTGAATGCCCTTGTTCTTGTTGAGAACATCGGCTACCACGTTCCCCTTCCCAGGAGTACAGACTATCTCAAAGTCATTTTCCTAGTGGATATCGAGCCATTTCCGCTGTCTCAGGTTCAGGTCCTTCTGCGAGAAGATGTACCTGAGACTCTGATGGTCAGAAAAGACTGTAAAGAGCTCACCCATCAGATAGTGTCACCATGTCTTTAGAGAGAAGACCACTGATGCTAACTCCAGGTCATGGGTAGTGTAGTTCTGCTCATGCAGACTCAACTGACGTGATCCATAGGCGATCACTGCCCGCTCCTGCATCAGGACACATCTGAGTCCGGTCCGTGATGCATCGCAGTAGACTACGTACCCTACTCACTCCTCTGGCAACCTCAAGATACGTGCGCTGGTCAATCTCTGTCTCAGCTCCTGGAAGCTCTGCTGACATCTGTCTGACCGCTCAAAGGGTTTCCCCTTCTTCGTCAAATCTGATAGTGGTGCCGCAACTCTCGAGAAGTCTGGCACAAATCTCTGATAGTATGCAGCTAGTCCCAAGATACCTCTCACCTTCGTCACGCTCTTGGGTGGCTCCCAAGCTAGCACTGCCTCGATCTTCACGGGATCCACCACAACTCCCACCTCAGAAATGACATGCCCCAAGAAGTGGACCTCACGTAACCAGAACTGGCACTTCGAGAGCTTGCCATAAAGATGGTTCTCTCAGAGTGTGTCTAGTATAACCCCCAAGTGGTAGGCATTCTCCTCATCAGTCGTCGAGTATATCAAAATGTCGTCGATGAAGACAACGACAAATCGAATGAGGTATGGCTGAATGATCCTGTTCATGAGGCCCATTAAAACTTCTGGAGCATTGGTTACGCTGAATGGCATAACCAAGAACTCATAGTGGTCATACCGACATCTGAAGGTCGTCTTCTGCACGTCCTCGTCCCAAACTCTGAGATGATGATAGCCTGACCAGAGTTCTTTCTTCGAGAACCACCGTTCTCCCTTGAGCTGATCGAAGAGTTCATCAATCCTCAGTAGCGGATACTGGTTCCTCACTTTCACCTAGTTCAGGTGACGATAGTCGACACACAGTCGCAAGCTCCCGCCCGCCTTCTTGGCGAACAATATCGGGGAAGCCCATGGTGAAACACTGGGTCAGACGAATCCCTTTCCCTATAAGTCCTCCAACCGTACCTATAGCTCTCGAAGCTCACCAGGGGCCATCCAATATGCTGGAGTGGATATCGGGGTTTTCCCGGGGTACAGATCAATATAAAAGTCTACCTCTCTGGGAGGAGGTAGCCCTGGAATGTCATCGGGGAAGACGTCCGCATACTGATCCACCACTGCAAGAAAACTAGGACTCCGCACGTCAACTGCTCCTAGGATGAGGCTAGACAACTGATGAGTGATGGGCAGTCCTCTCCTCTGCAGAAGTCCATCCTATGCTGCGAAGGCTACCTTCTCGCAGGTGAAGGTGAACCTACTCCCGTCGGTGTGTACACATCGCACCCTGCGCCTAATACAGTCAATCTGTGCATGGACTGTAGATAACCAAACCATGCCAAAGATGACGTCGTAAGGCCTCGACACCACTAAAAGAAGATCCCATCTGAAGCTCTCGCCTCCTAGAGTAAGCTCACACTGCCGGCACCAGTGCATAATCGTCGAGTCTGCTCCTATAGGAGTCTCTAGCCTAAGGATCGAGCCAACGGCTCTATCTGAATCTCCGAGCTCCGAACAAGGGTAGCGGCTATGAATGAGTGACTCACTCCCGTGTCTATAATAACTGCATCAAGGGTGTCATAGACACAGATCATACCTCGAATCATCTCGGGCGCACCATGGTCGTAGGCCTCCGCTGCCTAGAGCTGTGCCTGTCTCTGCCCGCCAGCTCCATGTGGTCGGGGTGGACCTCCTGGTGGTGGTGGTGGTAGAGCCTCAAAGCGTCGCCCACCACCTGCTGCTCGGCCAGCTCCTCTGCCTTGTCTGCCTCCTACCTGCGGACCGCCACGGTCGACCCTCTGCCTCTTCCTGGGTGGCCCCTCAATCGTCTACTGCTCCTCGACACGGTGGGTCGGGCAGTCACGAGCCATGTGGCCCTGTCCGCCGCATGTGTAGCACTGCCTGCCTCTCGAAAGACTGGCTCCACGCTGTGTGACCCGCACTGCTGAGCCAGTGTCCTAAGGTCGTCTACATGAGGTTCTGGTCCACCTGGACCCCTGAGTCATCAGTCGACTGCCTGCTGCAGAAGACTCTGCTACGTGCCACCCTGCGGTAGGTCTCGCTGCTAATAAAGGCTCAGCAAGGAAGCTCTCGATCAAAAGTGCTCCCTCCAGTACTCCTGCCTAAGTCAGAAAGCTGAGGGAGATAAGCAATGACCTGATGTCGTGTCTCAATCCCTTCTCAAAGCTCCAGGAATGGAAGAATGGTTATCGTACCATGTCGGTAGAGTAGCGCGAGAGATCGGTAAATCTCGCCGAGTACTGGGTGACCATCAAGCTGCCCTGCCGCAACTAAAGAAGCTCCTGGATGCACACCGCACGGAGGGTGGACGGGACAAACTCTGAGTGGAAGAGGCCCTAAAAGTATGTCCAGAGAAGAGATGCCTCATCATGCAGCTGGAGCATCATGCTGCACCATCGGCCCGCTGCTGCGTGCAGTAGGCTCACTGCGAGGGTCGCCATGAGGTATGCTGGTGTCCTCACTAGCATGAAAACTCATACAACTGCCTCCAACTAGTCCTGAGCTGCCTGGGGGTCCGTCTCCCCATGGAACTTGGGCGGTCTCTAGTGCTGGAACTCATGTAGTGCACTAAGGCGACGTGCATCGTTAGCGGCTGGGGCTGGAAGCATCGGTGGCTCGGCGGGTAGAGGTACCCCTGGTGCCTCTGCTGTCAAAGGGCCCTGTACCGAGGCTTCGTCGCTTGGCGGGCTATCATTACGTACAACTCTCGGAACCCTAGCTGGCTGCCGTCGTGGGGCCATCCTGAAAAAAAAAACGGGTGCGCCACGGTCAGAACAGTATACCTGGTGAGCTGAAATAAAGTAATCACAATGAAAACTTGTAACACACACGCAATCAATGTTTTCATGCATTAAGTCAGAAATCAGAAGTCAGGGTCCTTGTGTACGGATATGTCGGCCGCCACACCAACACTGGACTCCCTAGACTGATAACCACACCCAATACGCTTAACACTATTGCTTCACATAGAAGAAAGATTAGAGTATGCAGTAGAACCAAACTCCTCTGATACCAATTTGTCACGACCCGTCCTCGAGGCCCATGCCATGACTACCCCAAGACCACCTTCCATAGGCCAGGGGCTGCCGACTAGCACCAAGGCGTAAATCCCGGTAAAGGGAAGGCATTGACATTTTAAAGTAAACAACAAACACGACAGAGTAAGTAGGTAGAAGTAAACACTAAGTAAAAAATGGTACAATAGTATGTGAGGAAAGTAAGTGGGCCAGAATACAAACCCAAACTGAAAGTAAAGTACAACTCGAAAGGGAAAACAATAATTGAAAAGTAAAGGCGCAATGTCGAGCCGTCATCTAGAAGTCCCACCTGAAGGGTGGGTACAGATATCCTCCACTGCTACTCGGGTCCAGCCGACCACTCCGAGTACTTCCCACCCAGTGGTCCACCTCCAGGTACCGTCCTCCTCTGGAAGCCTCCACCACGATCAGTGTTGTCCGTCATCTGCAACCAACACAATGTAGTGCGGGCATAGCCCGTGCAGGGTTGAGTATAAGATACTCAGTAGGGACCCCGAGACCCCCGAAGGTCTCCCAGAATCCACAAAGGATAAACCACAAAGGAAAGATACAATCACGAAGTGACATCCGACACGGCTTAGGTATATGCCCATAAATATACCTATGTCATCAATTCTCGCTCATCTCCAACATGCGAGCTCAATTACAACCCAGTCCACACAAAGAGAAAAACGTAAATCCACACAGGATAGCACAACACAATCCAAAAAGTAAAGAAAAAAAGGATTCACCTCTCACAGGTATACTTCTTGTATGAAGATAGAGATGATCAGGTATTTCCATTGATTCATCTAAGTCGTCGGACCACAGAGGATCGATAGGTACTAACCCCCGCAATGACCCACAAAAGATCTGACCCACAAAGGATCAATAGGTAACTAACCGCCACAATGACCCAAAAAGGATCTAACCCACACAGGATCTATAGGTAACTAACCCCTGCAATGACTCACAAAGGATCTGACCCACACAGGATCGATAGGTAATAACCTCCGCAAAGACACACACATGATCGGAACCACACAGGATCTGTAGGTGCTAGCCCACACAAGACCGGTGAGCACTGACCCACACAGGATCGGACCCACACATGATCGGTAGCACTGACCCTCAAAGGATCGCTGAGTGCTGTTGTCGTCGCCGTCGAATCCACTGGGGAACTATGTCTAGTCGTCGTTGTCACAGTAGTAGTCGCAGCCAGCTCTTGGGTTCCCGCACACAGCATGCTCGTTCGAGAGAGTCTGCTCCACGAGCCGAGAGGCTGATACATCAACTGACACATAGTCTAGAGTTTATGTGTCCAAAAGATCTGTATCGCCAACAGGAACTCAACGTCGCAGACGGCACGTCAATCGGACGCCCGGTCTGAGAGTTATTGGCTTTTTCGTCCTAGGGGCCCGGTTGGTTTTTAAGGAAAAACCAACCCGACCATACTCCAACTGCGTCCAAACCCCGGGTGGAGTAATCCAGAAGATCCGTCTCACTTAGTGGAATTCAAAAAAGTTGACGGCACATCAATCGGACATCCGAAGATCAAGTTATGAGCATTTCCCCTCTGAGGGCCCGGTTGGTTTCGTGTACGAACCAACCCGGCCGAACCCAAAGTACTCTGAAACCTTGAATGTGATATACCGAAACGACTGTCTTGATCCAAGGACCGCATCGCCGCTAACTGCGCACCGTTCGGAGGCCTGTAGCTCAAGGTATGAGCAATAGACCGAAAAGGTCCGGAAACGGGGGGTCTGGGCCCGGACCGACCCGGCCCAACCCCCCCGGGTCGGCCAGAACCAGGTCGACCTGACCCGGGTCCGGGTCCGACCTGGCCTGGCCCGGCCTGGGCGCGACCCGGCCCGAACCAGTGGGTCAGCTCGGCTCGGCTCGGCCGAGCGGCCGAGCGAGGAAACCGCGGCGGGGGCGCGCTGCCCCCGCGTGAAGGAATGTCGCGGGTCCGATTCCATTTCTGTCTGCGCCGTAGCTCATCCTGGGTCCCGTTCTTCACTGCGGAAACAAAAAAATTTCTCTGCGGCCCGTTTTGTTGTCGTCCACCATTCCTCACCCCAAGAACAAAAGGGCGGTGGGTTCGGGCGTGTTCGTTGGTCCGCACCCATCGCGTTAGTGGTTTGAAACAACACCATAATTCCCAACAATAAATAAACCAAGACCTGCAATAATAATCTGCGGACCAACTTGTTATTTGGTTGATCCATGTTCTTTCCTTGGAGGAAAACAAACATAGGTAAAATCATTTTCAAAACGAACCCTACCTTTGTCGTCGTCGGACGCGAGTTCGTCGCGGAAGAAAAGGGGTTGTCGCGTCACGGAAGGGTGTCGCTGTCGCGCGGTACTCGGCGTCGCGTAGACAAACTCCAAGGATCATGAACATACAGATTTAATTATAACAATTAAATCCATGTTGATGTTATAATCCACAAAGAATTAAAAGGACCGCAATCCCCTACCTCAAGATGCCGATCGATGATTGTCGCGGGGAAAGAACGTCGTGGAAGAAGCGTCGGCGTCGTGGTACTTGGCGTCGTGTCGTCGATCTCCAGGGCTCGGTGTTCTTCGTCGCCCTTCGTCGGAGGCTATCATTCTTCATGTTCTTCGCGTTCTTTAAATTCTTCGCATTCTTCGTGAAGGGGGATGAAGATCTTTAGAGATTCTCCAAAGGTTTAACACAACAACTAGATAATAAAATAAGTCCTCCTCTTATTTTATTATCAACTAAAGAATTTGAAAAACAATGATGAGTAACGAACAATTAATTCATAGAATTAATTGCGATGAACTAACCGCCCAATTAATATGGGTGTTATGAATTTAGAAAACGCGTCAGATGACTTTCATTTAAAAGGGGTTTTCGCGGGTGCGTTACTTAGCGGAAAAGAAACGGTGGGGCTCGTGCGGGCCCCACCTCTCAAATATCCTACCAAGAGGGTAGGATGTTTTGGGTTCCACCCTATCTGCTTCAACTTAGCTTAAGAAGCTTTAAGTAGCTTTAAGCGGCTTTAAGTGAAATAAAATAAAGTTTGTCGTACCACATTATTTTATTTCTTAACTTAAAGCCCAAAAATTAAAAACCACGCCCGAGAAAACACAACTCCGGAAGACGCATTTCTAAGAAAATACCGACGCTACGATTTCATCAGTGCCCTTGGAATTTGATTCCGAGCACCAGTTCAAAAGTTAGAAAACCCGCTCGTTCGTTCACTGAACGTACCCGAGACAAACTTCGAAAAATGATTTCTGGCACACCGGGCCTCGGAATCACGTGCCGTCAGAAACATCATTCTTATAAAATTCCAAAGAAAATTAAGAAAAAAAATTCCTTGAAATTTACGGGTCTTTACAAAAAGTCTCAAATTACATTTCTTTTGGTATTTATAACATCAATTATGTCAATATTTCATTAATAAGATAATTACTGCATCATCATTGTGTTATAAATAATTTAAATTATTTAAAGTCAAAAAATTACAAATAAAATATCATTATGTAGGAAATATCTTTAGCTTTATAATAAATATTTATAGTCGAATTTATCTTATGTATAACCCTATATTAAAAATTATTTACTTATTAAACATTGATTTTAACTATTTAAACCCTTATTTAAATAAATTAATAATAAATGTCCTAATCTAATCCAAGTGGGCCTAAATGGTAATATTTTATTCCTAAGGTTGTTTTTGGTCGAATTACACTTATCCAATAGAATTAGGACATGTTTTATGGTAATAATAATATCATTTTTACCCTTAATTACCCTATTTACTTTTAACCGTGGTAAATAAAAGTAAAAAGTTAATATTCACCAAAATTTATTTTCATCTCATTGAACCACATTTTACTAACTGAAATCAACCGTGTCTCTCAGATTTTTGAAATTCCATTCACAAAAGCGGTAAAATTATGTTTTATGTAAATTTTCAAATTCTTCTAGGAGGTGGGTAAAAGACGGTCAAAAGTTAAATAAAATTATTATATATCTAAAATTATTAAAAAATAAATCCAATGAATTATATTGAAATTATATAGGTATTATGTATCAATTTTGACCTAAAATAAATTTAAATAAAATAAATAAATATTTAAATTAAATGTCGGGTTTTAAACAGTAACTCGGTGTTTTCACTATTCATAAAAAATTAAAAGTTTTCAGAAAAATACCAAAATTTCACCCTAGGCTAATTTCGATATTCTGAATCCAAAAATGAATTCCATTTTCAAAAATAAAATTCATAAAATTTCAAAAAGTCGGTATTACTATTCATAATGGCTATTTTTAATAATATTTTGATAGCATATCGTTGTTTAGCGAAACTCGGTATTGCGTACAACACCCACTATTGTGGAAGGTCGCACTTGCGTGTAATGCAAGCCAAGTCCGGGATGCGTGTTGTGAAAGCCACTTTTGGTGTAGCATACAACACAACACAATAATTAAATTAAAAAGAATATTTTTCATAAAATCTTGGGATGTTACATTCTACCCCCCTTAAAATGAATTTCTCCCTCTAAATTCGTCGGGGTTATAAATGGTTTACTACTCGAAAGTTTTTTTAATAGAAACCCACATAAAAAAAAGTAATACCAAAACTTGGCTTTAAAAACTAACGTATGAAACGTAACGGTTACCCAAATTAACTAATCATTGGGTTTCCACATAGAAGAACATAGGTGAAAATATGGATATGGAAGAGAAATCTAACTATTATGTTCTGATGGAGAGTGGTAGAGAACATGGCTATGAAAAATCCAACAATCACAATGCCATAAATTTGTGATGATCTAGGGTACCATCGTATTAATCGGATATAAGGGCACTAGGACAACATTTTTGGTTTTCAAGATCATTTCCCTAAAGTTTAAGAATTTGAATTAGAATAAATACATACTTTATTTTGGTACAATCTCAATATTTTTCGTGCTTTGAACAATTTCCACTTCATCTCTTAAAGAAATGAAGTTGAATTTTTTATTTGTGAAGTTTTAACAGATCATGTGATAGAATGATGGGTCATTCCATCTGTTTCAAACAAAAGGTTAGCAACAGTTATCAAATATACATAAGTCCATCTATGGTGAGGTTAATCGTATACGATTCCAAAAATGAAATGATAATTTATATATCATATCGTGTAATAAAATAAAACTAGTTTCTACTAACTAGGGACTTCTTGTAGGCCAGTGGTATGCGATAAAGGCCAATCGCACTTCGGTTGTGGGTTCGATTCCCACAGCCTTGTCCGACGCGATGGGATGTCGCCCATCCTGCAGGTTGTCCTTTTTCTAAAACTATATTTCTATTACATCCCATCAATAATATCGAAAATTTTCTATCCTTAAACAGTACTAACTTATGTCCAACATAATCCATTCCAATCTTTAGGCTTATCTAAAATACTTCGGTCCAAGCTCATATTATAAAGAAAATGATTACTTGAAATGTCACATAACAATCACGTGAATGCCATCATTTATCCCCCATATATGATAATATATATCTTGTCGGTCAAATTAAAAACATGGGAATACCTTAATCTTGTATTCTCTTGAAGAATGAATACCCATTGAACCTTAGTGAAAACATGAATGCAGTTAAAAGTTAACACTTTCCACATACCAAAATCCTCAAATTTCATTATACTCAAACCATGATATCACTTAGTCCTTATATGTAAAGACCCGTAAAATTCAAGGAAATTTTTTTTCTTAATTTTCTTTAGAATTTTACAAGAGCGCGGTTTCAGACGGCACCTGATTCCGAGGCCCGGAGTGCCCGGAATTAATTTCCGAAGTTTGGCCCGGGTACGTTCAGTGAACGAACGAGCGGGAATTCCTAACTTTTGATCCGGTGCTCGGAATTGAAATCCGAGGGCACCGATGAACTCGCAGCGCCATTATTCGCTTAAAGAGACCTTTTCGGAAGTTGCGTTTGTTGCGGGTTGAAAGTTAGTTTTTGGGTTTTTAGTTTAAGTTAAATAATATTTGTGAGGAACAAATTTTATTTTTAACTAGTTAAGTCCTACCAAAGGGAGTTGGGAGTGGGACCCACATCCACTTAACCTCCCTTGGAAGGATTAAGTGAGGTGGGGTCCACACGAACCCCAACTCCTCAAATTCTCTCAAAACCTCCCCTTTAACTCTTTTCATTTAATGTTGTCAACTTGAGTTACTTAATTAATTTTGGGAGTTAAACCTTTTTGAATTTCAAACTTTTGAAATTCTAATGTGTTTTGTAATAATAAAATAAGAAGTTGTCTTATTTTATTATGGGTTGTTTGTTTGTCTCCTTGAGAGCTTTTGGAGAGCCTCTTCTTCTTCTTCAAACTCAACGAAGAACGCGAAGAACGTCGTTCTTCAATGAAGAACTTCTCCGCCGAAGAACACGATCCATCTGCGACGCGACGTACTTCTTCCGCGTCATCTCTTCCGCGACGGTTTTCCGCGACGAACGCCTTCGACAACGACTCTTCCTCCGACGTCAAAGGAATCGAGTGCGACTATCGAGGTAGAGGTTCTTGAGTTCGTTGTTTTCTTTATTATTTGACTTTCCTCAAGTCTTGACGAGGAACGCTCAATTTCTGACGAAGAACGCCGCTCCGCTCTTCTTCGTTTACCGTGTCAACGAAAGGGGACACCACTTCTTCCTCGGACAATCTTCGTCAGCGTACAAGTTTCGCCAATGACGTGTCTCTTCGAACGCATTCCTTCGTCATCGGATTTGACGAACGGCTTCCGCGACGCCCGACCTCCGCGACGTCGTCTTCCGCGGAACGTTGACAAATCCTCGAACCTTACACCTGAGGTAGGGGTTGTTGATTCAATATTTTTTTATTCCATTTCTTGATCCTGGTTTTCGCATGTCAAACATGAGACTTTTAAATGTTTTAAGTTGCGTTATTATTTTAACGTGAGGGGGCCGGACCGCACGAACACGGCCGAACCCCCCCTCCATCGTTCTTGTTTAATTATTTTGCGGAAGAAAGCAAGTGGCGTGGTGCCGTCGCACCACACGGATGAACGTGAAAATATCTTACGTGATGCCTTCGCGCGCGCACCTTGGAAGAAACAACAAGAACGCGACGCCGTCGCGCCGCGTTGAATGATTATCAAGCACGGCGAAGGGGCGCGGTGCCGTCGCACCGTGCCGGATTACTAACGCCGCGGCCGGTTCCGGGCCGCGGCGGGACGAGGAGACCGCGGCCGGTTCCGGGCCGCGGTGGAAGAGAAGACCGGCGGCCGGGCCGCCGGCGTCGGAAGCCGAAGAGGGGACCGGAAATTCCAGTCCCGTTGGAGAAAACCGGCCGGCCAGCTGGCCGGCCGGATGCCGTTAAACCGGGGAATTAATTCCCCGACCAGCATGTACAAACCCCCCTCTTAATGAGGGGGGCAGTTCTTGAAGAGAGGGGGGGCAGCCGGCCCCCAGGTTCGGTTCCAGCCGGCCCCCACGTGCGGGGGCCGTTTTTTGTAAATGGTGCGGCACAAAGGCAGCGCCGCTTCACAAATCAGCGGGGCTTGCCCCCCGCGTGCCGACCGTGTGCGGCCCCTCGCGGCACCCCGAGCCGCCGCGGCCCCTCGCGGCGCCAGGCCGCCGCAGCCCGCCACGCCGCCGCGCCGCCGCGCCGCCCCGAGGGGGGGGGGGGGGGGGTCGGGCCGGGTCGGCCCGGACCCGGACCCCCCCGTTTCGAACCAGATTCGGTTTTTGGCCCATAACTTGAGCCTCGGACCTCCGAATGACGAACCGTCTGCGGCAACGCGATCCTTGGATCGAGACGGTCGTTTCGGTATATCGCACTCAAGGTTTCGGTTTACTTTGAGTTCGGCCGGGTTGGTTCGTTCACGGAACCAACCGGGCCTTCGAAGCGGAAACGCTCCTATCTTGAGCTACGAACGTCCGATTGACGCGCCGTCAGTCGCGTTGTGTTTCTCTTAGTGAGACGGATCTTTTGGCATACTTCGCCCGAGGTTTGGACGCAGGTCGAGTACGGTCGGGTTGGTTTAGCCTTAAAAACCAACCGGGCCCCGGAGACGAAAATGCCAATAACTCTCAGACCGGGCGTCCGATCGACGCGCCGTCTGTTGCGTTGAGTTCCTGTTGGCGATACGGAACTTTTGGATACATCAACTCTGGTCTTTGTGACAGTTGATGTATCAGCCTCTCGGCCCGTGGAGCGGACCCTCCGAACGAGCTTGCTGTGTGCGGGAACCCTAGTGCTGGCTGCGACTGTTACTGTGACTACTACTGCTACGACTGCTACTGTGACTGCGACGACGACAGTACAGAGATCCTGTGTGGATTCGACGACGACAGTACATAGATCCTGTGTGGATTCGACGACGACGACTACAGCACTCAGCGATCCTACGTGGATCAGTGCTACAGGTCCTGTGTGGGCCCGATCCTGTGTGGGTCCTTGCGCTCAGCGGTTCTGTGTGAGCCATCGCCTACAGGTTCTGTGTGAGCCCGATCCTGTGTGGGTCTTTGCGGGGGTTAGTTTCCTATCAATCCTTCGTGGGTCCGATGACTTAGATGGATCAGAGATCATCTTTATCGTCCTTTGGTTAGTTACCTATCGATCCTTCGTGGGTCCGACGACTTAGATGGATCAGGGATCATCTTTATCGTCTATCAAAGAAGTATACCTGTGTGAGCTGAATCCTACTGCTTTCCTGTGTGGATTGTGTTGTGCAATCCTGTGTGGATTACGTTTTGCTTTCCTGTGTGGAATACGTTTACTTTCCTGTGTAGACTGAGTTGTACTTGGGCTCGGAGGTTGGAGCGTATTTGAAATTGATGACTTAGGTATATGTATGGGCATATACCTAAGCAGTGTCGGTTATTACTTCGTGATTGTTACTTTTCTTCGTGGTTTATCCTTTGTGGATTTGAGAGACCTTCAGGGGTCTCGGGGTCCCTACTGAGTAGCTTATACTCACCCCTGCACGGGCTTTGCCCGCACTACGTTGTGTTGGTTGCAGACGACGGACAGCGTTGGCCTTAGCTGAGGCTCGCAGAGCGGGACGGTACCCGGAGGTGGACCACTGGGCAGGACGTGCTCGGAGCGGACGGCGGGACCCGTGGAGCAGAGGAGCTATCTGTACCCACCCTTCAGGTGGGATTTCCAGTGGACAGCTCAGAGTAGCGGCTTTACTTTTCAGTTGCAGTTTTTCCCTTTTTGAGTTGTACTTTACTTTCAGTTTGGGTTTGTATTCTGGCCCATTTACCTTTCCGCACTTTCAGTCGTACTCTGCTTGTTTAGTGTTTTACTTTCCGCTTGTTTACTCTGTGGTGTGTGTTTACTTTTCAAAGGCAATGCCTTCCCTTTTTACCGGGATTTACGCCTTGGTGCTAGTCGCCAGCCCCTGGCCTATGGAAGGCCGGCTTGGGGTAGTCACGACACGGACCCCGAGGGCGGGTCGTGACAAATTGGTATCAGAGGAGTTCGGTTCTACCGCAAACTCTGATCTTTTCTATGTGAATCAATAATGTTTAGCGTATTGAGTGTGGTTATCAGTCCAGGGAGTCCAGTGTTGGTGCGGCGGCCGACGTATCCGTACACCAGGACCCTGACTTCTGATTTCCGACTTAATCCATGAAAACATTGATTGCGTGTGTGTTTCAAAGTTTTCTTTGTGATTTCTTTGTGTCAGCTCACCAGGTATACTGTTTGACCGTGGCGCACCTGTTTCCTATTCAGGATGGCCCCACGACGGCAGCCAGCTAGGGTTCCGAGAGTCGAGTGTGATGACAGCCCACCGAGCGACGAGGCCTCGGTGCAGGGCCCTTTGTCAGCAGTGGCACCGGCGGTAGTACTACCCGCCGAGCCCCCGATACTTCCAGCACCAGCCGCTGACGATGCACGTCGCCTCAGCGCACTGCATGAGTTTCAGCACCAGCGACCGCCCAGGTTTCGCGGGGAGACGGATCCCCAGGCAGCAGAGGACTGGCTGGAGGCAGTAGTTCGAGTGTTTAGGCTAGTGAGGACACCAGCAGACCTCATGGTGATCCTTGCTGCGAGCCTACTACACGCAGCAGCAGGACGATGGTGGAGCTTGATGCTCCAGGTGCACGATGAGGCATCTCTTCTTTGGACGGACTTTGAGAGCCTCTTCCGTTCGGAGTTCGTCCCAGCCACCCTCCGTGCGGTGCGTATCCAGGAGCTTCTTCAGCTGCGGCAGGGCAGCATGACAGTCGCTCAGTACTCGGCGAGATTTACCGATCTCTCGCGCTACTCGACCGACATGGTACGGGACCCATTCTTCCGGGCCCGGACCTTCGAGCAGGGTTTGAGACACGAGATCAGGGCATCGCTGATCTCCCTCAGCATACCGACTCAGACAGGAGTACTGGAGCGGGCCCTTCTGATCGAGAGCTTCCTTGCTGAGTCTACACCAGCACAGAGACCCACCGCAGGGCGGCACGTGGCAGAGTCATCTGCAGCTGGCAGTCGACGGATGACTCAGGGGTCCAGACAGACCAGACCTTCAGGCAGACGACCTCAGGGCAATGGGTCAGCAGTGCAGGGCACACAACGCGGAGCCAGTCTTTCGAGTGGAAGACAGTGCTATGCATGCGGCGGGCAAGGCCACATGGCTCGTGACTGCCCGACCCGCCATGCAGAGGAGCAGCAGACGGTTGAGGAACCACCTAGGCAGAGGCAGAGGTTCGACCGTGGCGGTCCGCAGGGAGGAGGCGGACGAGGCAGAGGAGCTGGTCGAGCAGCAGGTGGTGGGCAACGCTTTGAGGCTCTACCACCACCACCACCAGGAGGTCCACCCCGACCTCAGGGGAGAGCACAGCTTCAGGCAGCCGAGGCCTTCGATCATGGAGCTCTGGGAGCCGATGGACAGGATCAGAACTAGTGGATACATCCTTTGTACTTCTGGTTCCTTGTTGCATTTGTGTAGCGTCTTGTATTACGAGCTGCAATAATAAAAGACGCATACCTTTGTGATGTTTTCGTTCCAGTCCTCTATCGTAATGTTACTAAGAGGTTCCAGTTTTGGCTGTTGACTTGACCCTCACTTGTGAGACATCTACTGGAGGAGACCCAGTTACCACACACTGATGCCGACAGTGTGACTCAACCCTTGGAGGCGAGAGTAACGGTTGAATCTCTTAGTAGTAGCGTCGAGGCCTTACGACGTCATCCTTGGTATGGATTCGTATCATCCATGTTAGGATTGACTGTTTTAGGCGAAGAATGTGGTTCATCCAGGGGATGAGACCAGATTTCTCTCTTCGGCAAAGAAGAAATCTTGCAGCTCTGATGGGACCGGAGATGGTCCAGGCCACGACAGAGAAGGTCCAGGTCATCTAGGAGCGGATGAGGACAGCCCAGAGCCGGCAGAAGTCATACGCTGACAGGAGGCGGAGGCCACTGGAGTTCGAGGATGGCGACCACGTCTTCTAACGGGTCTCACCTCGACGGGGTATTCGGAGATTTGGCCGAGGCGGCAAGTTATCTCCGCGCTTCATCGGACCCTTCCAGGTCCTCAGCAAGGTTGGCGAGGTGGCTTATCGCCTGGCTCTACCACCTCAGTTGCACCGGGTGCACGACGTCTTCCACGTGTCTCAGCTGAGGAGATACGTGCACAACCCGACGCACATCATTGATCATGGGGAGCTTGACGTTGACGATGGGGCGACTTTTTCGGAGGTCCCGGTGGAGATAGAGGATCGACAGGAGCGGGTCCTGCGTGGGCGATCGATTCCTCTCGTGCACATCAGATGGCAGCACGGGAATCTCCAGGAGAGCACATGGGAGCGGGAGGCTCAGATGCGTGCTCAGTACCCTCATTTGTTTCCCTAGTTTTTGATGTAGCTTTACGGGGACGTAAATCCCTGAGGTGGGAGTAATGTAAAGACCCGTAAAATTCAAGGAAATTTTTTTTCTTACTTTTCTTTAGAATTTTACAAGAGCGCGGTTTCAGACGGCACCTGATTCCGAGGCCCAGAGTGCCCGGAATTAATTTCCGATGTTTGGCTCGGGTACGTTCAGTGAACGAACGAGCGGGAATTCCTAACTTTTGATCCGGTGCTCGGAATTGAAATCAGAGGGCACCGATGAACTCGCAGCGCCATTATTCGCTTCAAGAGACCTTTTCGGAAGTTGCGTTTATTGCGGGTTGAAAGTTAGTTTTTTGGTTTTTAGTTTAAGTTAAATAAAATTTGTGAGGAACAAATTTTATTTTTAACTAGTTAAGTCCTACCAAAGGGAGTTGGGAGTGGGACCCACATCCACATAACCTCCCTTGGAAGGATTAAGTGAGGTGGGGTCCACACGACCCCCAACTCCTCAAATTCTCTCAAAACCTCCCCTTTAACTCTTTTCATTTAATGTTGTCAACTGGAGTTACTTAATTAATTTTGGGAGTTAAACCTTTTTGAATTTCAAACTTTTGAAATTCTAATGTGTTTTGTAATAATAAAATAAGAAGTTGTCTTATATTATTATGGGTTGTTTGTTTGTCTCCTTGAGAGCTTTTGGAGAGCCTCTTCTTCTTCTTAAAACTCAACGAAGAACGCGAAGAACGTCGTTCTTCAATGAAGAACTTCTCCGCCGAAGAACATGATCCATCCGCGATGCGACGTACTTCTTCCGCGTCATCTCTTCCGCGACGGTTTTCCGCGACGAACGCCTTCGACGACGACTCTTCCTCCGACGTCAAAGGAATCGAGTGCGACTATCGAGGTAGAGGTTGTTGAGTTCGTTGTTTTCTTTATTATTTGACTTTCCTCAAGTCTTGACGAGGAACACTCAATTTCCGACGAAGAACGCCGCTCCGCTCTTCTTCGTTTACCGTGTCAACGAAAGGGGACGCCACTTCTTCCTCGGACAATCTTCGTCGGCGTACAAGTTTCGCCAACGACGTGTCTCTTCGAACGCATTCCTTCGTCATCGGATTTGACGAACGGCTTCCGCGACGCCCGACCTCCGCGACGTCGTCTTCCGCGGAACGTTGACAAATCCTCGAACCTTACACCCGAGGTAGGGGTTGTTGATTCAATATTTTTTTATTCCATTTCTTGATCCTGGTTTTCGCATGTCAAACATGAGACTTTTAAATGTTTTAAGTTGCGTTATTATTTTAACGTGAGGGGGGCCGGACCGCACGAACACGGCCGAACCCCCCCTCCATCGTTCTTGTTTAATTATTTTGCGGAAGAAAGCAAGTGGCGTGGTGCCGTCGCATCAAACGGATGAACGTGCAAATATCTTACGTGATGCCGTCGCGCGCGCACCATGGAAGAAACAACAAGAACGCGACGCCGTCGCGCCGCGTTGAATGATTATCAAGCACGGCGAAGGGGCGCGGTGCCGTCGCACCGCGCCGGATTACTAACGCCGCGGCCGGTTCCGGGCCGCGGCGGGACGAGGAGACCGCGGCCGGTTCCGGGCCGCGGCGGAAGAGAAGACCGGCGGCCGGGCCGCCGGCGTCGGAAGCCGAAGAGGGGACCGGAAATTCCGGTCCCGTTGGAGAAAACCGGCCGGCCAGCTGGCCGGCCGGATGCCGTTAAACCGGGGAATTAATTCCCCGGCCAGCATGTACAAACCCCCCTCTTAATGAGGGGGGCGGTTCTTGAAGAGAGGGGGGGCAGCCGGCCCCCCGGTTCGGTTCCAGCCGGCCCCCACGTGCGGGGGCCGTTTTTTGTAAATGGCGCGGCACAAAGGCCGCGCCGCTTCACAAATCAGCGGGGCTTGCCCCCCGCGTGCCGACCGTGTGCGGCCCCTCGCGGCACCCCGAGCCGCCGCGGCCCCTCGCGGTGCCAGGCCGCCGCGGCCCGCCGCGCCGCCCCGGGGGGGGGGGGGGGGTCGGGCCGGGTCGGCCCGGACCCGGACCCCCCCGTTTCGAACCAGATTCGGTTTTTGGCCCATAACTTGAGCCAAGGACCTCCGAATGATGAACCGTCTGCGGAAACACGATCCTTGGATCGAGACGGTCGTTTCGGTATATCACACTCAAGGTTTCGGTTTACTTTGAGTTCGGCCGGGTTGGTTCGTTCACGGAACCAACCGGGCCTTCGAAGCGGAAACGCTCATATCTTGAGCTACGAACGTCCGATTGACGCGCCGTCAGTCGCGTTGTGTTCCTCTTAGTGAGATGGATCTTTTGGCATACTCCGCCCGAGGTTTGGACGCAGGTGGACTACGGTCGGGTTGGTTTAGCCTTAAAAACCAACCGGGCCCCGGAGACGAAAATGCCAATAACTCTCAGACCGGGCGTCCGATCGACGCGCCGTCTGTTGCGTTGAGTTCATGTTGGCGATATGGAACTTTTGGATACATCAACTCTGGTCTTTGTGACAGTTGATGTATCAGCCTCTCGGCTCGTGGAGCGGACCCTCCGAACGAGCTTGCTGTGTGCGGGAACCCTAGTGCTGGCTGCGACTGTTACTGTGACTACTACTGCTACGACTGCTACTGTGACTGCGACGACGACAGTACAGAGATCCTGTGTGGATTCGACGATGACAGTACAGAGATCCTGTGTGGATTCGACGACGACGACGACTACAGCACTCAGCGATCCTACGTGGATCAGTGCTACAGGTCCTGTGTGGGCCCGATCCTGTGTGGGTCCTTGCGCTCAGCGGTTCTGTGTGAGCCAGCGCCTACAGGTTCTGTGTGAGCCCGATCCTGTGTGGGTCTTTGCGGGGGTTAGTTACCTATCGATCCTTCGTGGGTCCGACGACTTAGATGGATCAGAGATCATCTTTATCGTCCTTTGGTTAGTTACCTATCGATCCTTCGTGGGTCCGACGACTTAGATGGATCAGGGATCATCTTTATCGTCTATCAAAGAAGTATACCTGTGTGAGCTGAATCCTATTGCTTTCCTGTGTGGATTGTGCTGTGCAATCCTGTGTGGATTACGTTTTTCTTTCCTGTGTGGAATACATTTACTTTCCTGTGTGGACTGAGTTGTACTTGGGCTCGGAGGTTGGAGCGTATTTGAAATTGATGACTTAGGTATATGTATGGGCATATACCTAAGCAGTGTCGGTTATTACTTCGTGATTGTTACTTTTCTTCGTGGTTTATCCTTTGTGGATTTGAGAGACCTTCAGGGGTCTCGGGGTCCCTACTGAGTAGCTTATACTCACCCCTGCACGGGCTTTGCCCGCACTACGTTGTGTTGGTTGCAGACGACGGACAGCGTTGGCCTTAACTGAGGCTCGCAGAGCGGGACGGTACCCGGAGGTGGACCACTGGGCAGGACGTGCTCGGAGCGGACGGCGGGACCCGTGGAGCAGAGGAGCTATCTGTACCCACCCTTCAGGTGGGATTTCTAGTGGACAGCTCAGAGTAGCGGCTTTACTTTTCAGTTGCTGTTTTTCCCTTTTCGAGTTGTACTTTACTTTCAGTTTGGGTTTGTATTCTGGCCCATTTACCTTTCCGCACTTTCAGTCGTACTCTGCTTGTTTAGTGTTTTACTTTCCGCTTGTTTACTCTGTGGTGTGTGTTTACTTTTCAAAGGCAATTCCTTCCCTTTTTACCGGGATTTACGCCTTGGTGCTAGTCGCCAGCCCCTGGCCTATGGAAGGCGGGCTTGGGGTAGTCACGGCACGGACCCCGAGGGCGGGTCGTGACATTATATCAATCATGAGATCATGAATACAATCAAACATCTCATTATCTTCTTATCCCTTCATTATGCACATATCATCTGCTTACCAAAATTTCCCAATCACTTTCCATGGTTACCGGTACCATAAGATTATTGAAAACCACAATAGACCAATACATAAATATTCCAATATTCCACAATACTGTATACAACATTATTTTGGAATCCCATTACATAAACACTTAATCATTCTACCACATCATTGTCATATTCAACATCACCAATAGTGATCACATGTGACTTCCATTTGTCCTTTGCCTTAAGTGGTTGCTCATGTCGATCATCATTAACCCTTGGATTAGGGAATTGATTATCATAATGCCCCATTTCTTTGCACTTGAAGCATTGAAGTGTTGTTGGTGAGTTCTCTGCAGTCTTTTCTTTATTCACACCATTAGCAACCCTTTTTCCATTACTTCGACACTCATCTTCTCGATGACCTTCTTTTACACACTTAAATCATTTTATAGTCCCTTTAAGAAAATCTCCACCATGCTTCTTTCCACACTTTGAGCATAATGAAACATTCATCTTCTTTTCACTATTATTCTGAGATTTCTCCTTGAAAACCATTTTCGTTTCTTGTCAAAACCAAGAGATGGATATGTAACACCAACCTTGATAGCACAACACACAATTTTTTCATAGCTACTAAAGTCTCTAATAGCTAATACCCTTCGAAGATTTTGTTTTAAGCCACTGAAGAATCAATCAATTTTACTTTCAGGTTGGATGATAATGCCAGATACATACCTTGCAAGACTTGTAAAATTCTCTTCATATATACCAAAGATTCATCATCCTTTTGCTTTAGTTCAAGAAACTCCTTCTCCATCTTTGTTTGAAGAATACGAGGGAAGTACTTATTGAAAAATAAGTTCTTGAACTCGTCCCATTCCATGGACTCAATTTCATATCTTTGCCTCGTATACTTGATAATATTCCACCATTTATTAGCTTCACCTTCAAAATGATATACTGATAAGATGACTTTATCATGTTCAGAACATTGAAGAACTAAAAATATCTTTTCAGTGGTACTGATCCATTGTTCAGCAAAAAGTGGATCAGAAGACCCACTGAAAGAAGGTGGATGTTTCCTCATGAAGGAATCAATAAAATATTGTTCCCTTCTCTACTTATTTGGAAGTCCAGAATGATTAATAGCTTGTGTAAGTATAGCAATAAGATTTTGCACACCATATCCCATAACATTTGTTTGTTCAGGAGGCCAATCATTGCATTGTCCATTGCATTGATCAACACGGTTCCTTCGGGTTCCAGCCATCGTCTAAAACCCAAAAAGTATAGTTTGAGAGGCAAAACTCATGCTAGGGAAAACAACATAATAAAGCGGGTGTACCTTCAATATCTAGCATCTTAGGTTTAATTATAAAATCATTACAGTAATTATAGGACTATAACCTATACTTATACTTAACCTTAGGGACATCCCTAGACATACCTTATAAATATCTCTAGGGATCTCACTAATGTTTTCGCAACCTAGTTTCCAAAGGTTGATTAAACCTTTCCTCTAATACCAACTGTAGAGAGCCGAAGCTTGACGTACATAGATATTACATTAGTCTTGCGGAATACAAAATACATAACAAAAATAGACACACACGGACCGTAATAGTTTAGTGTCATTGGAAACTTGGAATGTAATCTTATAATCGTGGTAAATGATCTTCATCATATCCCATAAAGATCTTCCAATTTTTGTTTCCTTACCTAAAACAATTCTTTTAATCCTGGGGGAAATTAAAACATAAAAACGGTGAGCTCAAATGCTCAGTAAGGGTAATCAAAAGAAATATCAACCACATCATATTCATAAGAACATAACATTTTAGAAATATTACCCTGCAAAAGAGATCATAATTTCATAACATGGGATAAATCATGGTAGTGAAATGTAATCACAATAATCATAAAATAAAACATGAAGATTTTTTTCATACACACATAATCATAGAGAATAATTTCTTATTAGTCAAGACTCATTTCCAAGACTATCTTAGTGGACAAAGTCTATTTCTGAACTGAGTTCATTCCTCGTTGCAGTCCTGTTTCACTGAACCGGTTTAACCTGCCGTTCCAGCCATGTCTATCTCATGAGATATAAAATCATTACCCAATGCATTGGAGGGAGATATATATCCCACCCATCTCATAATGATACCATTCTTATGTGTTCCAGAAAATCATAAACCATACATCATAGCATAACCCATGTAATAAAAATGGGATTCTTAAACATCATGAAGTCATAAAACAATTCATATAAGATTAAGGAATTCATAAAAATAATTCCATCACATCATAATCAAATCAATTTAATAAGAGGGCTAGAAACAAAACCCTTTATTATCTTAGATGTAAAATAATTTTGATAAAACAATTGAACTCCATTCTTGAGGAAAATATCCTTTCTACTTCAAAAACACTTTTCCTTTCTTAACATGTTATAAAATTCTAAACTAAAATAATTTCATTAAAAATAAACTTGAAAACATGTAAAGGAAGCTTCTTGGAAATAATGTTTTAAAAATCCATTCATGTCGTATAAGTAAAAAAAACATTCTTCTCGTACTTTTGTCGGAAAAGTCAAAAAGTACCTCGTACGAAAAACGACAAAAGATTCCTTTCATATCTTTTACTAAAAACTCACCTAAGGGTAAAATTGGATATAAAAAATTGTAGGTAGATGGAAACAGTATTACATATTGAGGGAACATGGATGTGGATGATAAAATACACCCCAGTAAATAACAAAGTATAAAAAATCTCAGATAAAAATGAGATTGTTATATTTTCCCTTACCTTAGGTCTGATTTTCTTCCTAAGTGTCTGAACCTCCTCTTCTTTGAAGCAACTCTTTGAGACCTTATTTTAGGGCACTAAAATTGGTCTTTTAAGAATAACAGGACCTCTATGGTGTTTCTAGGGAAGTGTAGAGGAGAAATCGGCAGGGGTGGGCGGAGCTTGAAGGCTCAAAGTGGTGTGAGGAAGTGAGGGAGGAGGTGCCCTTTTATAAGGGAGGAGAGGGGCACCTTTGAAAAAACTAAAAATATTATTTTTTATAATGTCATATTCGGTTATAAATAGTTCCAGATTGATTTATTTCTAAGCTAAGGTGGGGATGGGTCCAAATCCTCTCATCCAATAGAATTTAGACAAGTTTAGGTTCCTATTTTATCCTTATCATTTAGATTTAACTTTAAGTAAGATAATTTTACTTTTACGTGTCTTTTTGTGTTCTTACACTATAAGGTTAATAAACTTACTATAACAAGCCAAAAGAACCCCAAGTTGTTAATAATTAATATATATAACCTTATCGAAGTCATTTGGCCGAACCTTAGATTTTTAGGAATATAATAACAGTTAATAATATAATATTTGTTTTAAAAACTATTTTATGTCAATTTTGACGCTATTTGGTAATTTATTTTTGTGAAAATCATTAAAAATGAATAGTTCTAAAATTTTTAATTAAATCAACAATAACATGTCATATTAACATATAAATTTTTTGTAATTCGTAAACAGTCTCAAATTACATTTATTTTGGTATGTATAACATCAATTATGTCAATATTTCATTAATAAGATAATTACTGCATCATCATTGTGTCATATGTAAAATAAATTATTTAAAGTTTAAAAATTAAAAATAAAATATAATTATGTAGTAAATCTTTTTATCTTTCTAATTTATATTTATAGTCGAATTTATCTTATGTATAACCCTATATTAAAAATAATTAACTTATTAAACATTGATTTTAACTATTTTAACCCTTCTTTAAAAAAATTAATAATAAATGTCCAAATCTAATCCAAGTGGGCCTAAATGGTCATATTTTATTCCTAAGGTTGTTTTAGGTCGAATTACACTTATCCAATAGAATTAGGACATGTGTTAGGGTAATAATAATATCATCTTTACCCTTAATTACCCTATTTACTTTTAACCGTGGTAATAAAAGTAAAAAGTTACTATTCACCAAAAATTATTTTCATCTCATTGAACCACATTTCACTTACTGAAATAAACCGTGTCTCTCATATTTATAAAATCCCATTGAAAAAAGCTGTAAATTTACGTTTTATGTAAATTTGCAAATTCTCCTAGGAGGTGGGTAAAAGACGGTCAAAAGTTCAATAAAATTTTTATGTATCTAAAATTATTAAAAAATGACTCCAATGAATTATATTGAACTTATATAGGTATTATGTATCAATTTTTACCTAAAATAAATTTAAATAAAATAAAATTTTATTTAAATAAAAAGTCCGGTTTTAAATATGAACTCAGTGTTTTCACTATTCATCAAAAATTGAAGGTTTTCAGAAAAATACCAAAATTTCTCCCTAGGATAATTTCGATATTCCAAATCCAAAAATGAAGTCCATTTTCAGAAATAAAATTTATAAATTTTGAAAAATTCGGTATTACTATTCATAACGGCTAGTTTTAATAATATTTTAATAGCATATTGTTTTTTAGTGAAACTCGGTATTGCATACAACACACGCTATCGTGGAAGGTCACGCTTGCGTGTAATGAAAGCCAAGTCAGGGATCTGTGTTGTGTATGCTACTTTTTGTGTAGTGTACAACACAAGACATTAATAAAATTAAAAAGAATATTTTTTGTAAAATCTTGGGGTGTTGCACCTACACACTAGATGGTGGCCAAGTGAGGAGGGAATTCAATT
>CAUJRU010003085.1:0-57089 GCA_963277665.1 Viscum album
TAATTGGGAACTGACTATATTCCATAGAAATATGCATGCAGAAAATAATAATAGAATTGATAAATGAATGGAATATCAGCCATATTGTGCCTATACCGATGCATGTAATGCACACCCCAATTTCATTGAGCTAAAGTAAATTAAATCTCATTGAAATGATCCAATAATAATAACATTTTAAAACATGTGATTCATTAAATGGTGTAATCATATCAATTATAATAGGCATAATCAAAATAGAAATTACACAACATAAGAAATTCGGTTTCCCTCTATTCATGGGTTCTTGACACCAAGGAACATTCTCATTTCCAAATTCCATTATCTCCTAGTCACCTGTCTAATACAAAAATTGTAAGACAAAGTAAAAAATGAATTTTCTGATAATACATTATAAAATTTGACCTAGGATCCACTTAAAACATGACCCAAGAATGTTGGAAACATGGCCTAAATCAAGACTCATCATACGACTGAGGCTTCCGAAAATAATAAAGCGTGTAATGTGGTGTAGTGGAGAGACTATATCCTCAATTGAGAGTGGCACAATAGATATAATAAAAGCATAATCATTAGAAAAAAATATATAAACATCCACTAAATGAGAGGACTAATAACCTACCATTTTAGAAATATAATATAATAACTAATCTTTAAAATCATATATAACTAATAATGTGTAATAATATCAGATGCCAAGAGGCTACGTCATATACAAGATGATTTTATGGCACACTGATAAACAAAATGGGGAAACCGGGGACAAAAATATATAATATGCTATACCAAAATATAAACATGAAAAAATATTTCTCCCCTAGCATCTTGAGATTATACCCAGTCTTCAGATTCCTTGACTAATACTATTAGTAAAAATAATCAAACATCTATAGTAGGGTGATTTCCCTTATCCATACATGCACACAAGTAATCTACTCGGATGCCAAAAGGTAGCCCGAGTAGGGTGTGAGATAAAATCCTAGTAGTCCACCATCAACTATGTCAAGAAGTAATCCAACCATTGTACATATCACATTAGTGTAAAAATATAAGGAATATTAATCAATGATGAATAAATAAATTCTTGCTGGATCAGTCTATTAAAGAAAACCTGGTGGATCAACCTACTTTGACATAGGTTGGGGTGAGAGTTTTATTAGTAACCATAAATATTGTAATAATATATATATAGTAATATACTATATCAACCAACATGCACTAATTAAATGAAGATGTAAGTATAAATATTACTTCATACTTGGTTCTAGATAGAACTAGGGCGTAACACATGAATCCATAACTAAAATACTGTTATATAGGATCCAACAGAGGGTGTGTTCTCTAAATATCATAATGAATGTAGGTTTTTATGCTCATAATTTGTTATAGGTAGGGTGAGATGTCATGCCAGACACCCTATACTGAGAAACATGGAACATCATGCCCATATCTCAAATAACAGAATAACAGTGAGATATGTCATTCTCAACACCCAATGCGAGGGATAGTGAAAATTCAATCACAAAAAATCCCTCAAACATCATTCCATATTCAATCTCAGTAGAATAATAATAATATTAAAAATATCATGTGGGCCCACAACTTTAGCATAATTATAATCAATCCCAATATATATAAATGGGTGTCAAAACTCATAATATCCCTATAATAAAGAACACATCTCTTGGTGTGTCCTGTCCACCCATTATCATTCATTTCAATTAATTATTTTAAATCTTTTAAGCATAGAAATCCATCATGAATCTAAGTAATTATATATAAACAATTTAGTTAATAAAACATTCCTTGTATAATTTTACATGATATAATACAATCACTTAGAAGGTTCATTGGACAACAATAAAATTATATAATAGTAATAAAATCCATTTATAATCCAATGTGAACACTTATAAGGTGTTCTGGTGATTTAAAACATCAAATTCAAAGTGTTCTTTCAAGAGGGGACACTCAAGGGGCATCAGTGATTGATTGTTTTCATCATATAACTACTTAGAAAGATTATATAGGAGTATATTATCATGAAACTACTAATTTAGGGGAGAGGGATTCATTTTAAGGAAATGTGTGGCAATGGTCACCATGTACTCCAATGAAAGATCTATGAAAGTATCATGACTTAGAGAAAAAACTAGACTGTCTACCTTAGATTTATCAGTTACCACTCATCCAATATTGTCCTTAGATTCTGATTAGATCGAAGAAAAAATGAGGCACGGTCCGACGCCCAAAAAATAGGGTGAACGAGCTTGCCCCAAAATAGTGCAATAGATAAAAAAGAATGGTGAACAAAAGAAAGAGAATTCGACGACTTACTGATATGAATCCAATGTGAACAATGATGTTTTTTTGGAGTATGGATCAAGGAGTAATCAAAGAACATATATTGGGAGGAGCAAGATCCCACTGAAGAAGATCCAAGGATGTTTGCTGGAAATGGGAAAATCAAAGAAGATAACTGGTTTTAAGATCATTAAGAGGGGAAAGGGAATTTCACACTACATGAAAATGTCTCACAGTTTCGCCCCATGTTTCACCAAACCATGTGCCAAATCTATGTGCCTCACAATATAATGGGGGGACAACATGGTTTATGTGAAAGTATTCCCAAACAAAGCACATACCTTATTTTTTAGCTATGATAAAATTTATAGACATCCCGCATGGGCATGGACCACTGATCACATTGTTGTAAAAAAAACCTTTGGCCTTGTACAAAAAAAATCCATGAACTGTTAAGCTTCATGGTTAGTACCAACCATGTGGCCCACTCTATTTGTCAAGTTATCATAGCCCTGGGATCCTAAAAAGCCTTTGATGCTCATAGAGCCTATAAAAGTCTATAAGGAACATTTACCAAGAGAATGAAAAAAATAATGTGAAAATTCCATTGAGTTTTTCAATTATTAAAATCTAATTCATTATTGAAAAAACTATAAAATACTTATAAATTGGAAAATTCAACAATCTGGATCATTAATGTTCAATCACTAAAATTCAAGAAGACCTAGTCTATACGAGAACCAGTAGATTTTCCCAACCTCACGTGGATTTAATTCAAGAATCACAACTCACTAGTCAAGAAAACAAATCATATATCTTAGAAACTCCCTGTATAAACACTAAATTGAATAAATATAGTTGACATATGTACCGGTTACTTGTTAAAACCATCTCATTTTTTTAAAAAATAATTCACACATATCTTGAAAATACCATTGATCATCTATGATTTTTTCACCTAAAATAAAAAACCAAAATTTGCATATCCTTATTAATGATTTTTTTCTCATGAAAACAAAACCCATTTTCAAATACCAAAAGGAAAACCATTTCAAAAAAACCATTCATTAATTTTTTTCAATTAAACTAAATCCTAAAACATTTTAAAATCACTGAATTTATGATCCAATCAAGTATTATTGAAATATAAAATCATTTTATGTGTCCCTCCAACAACCGTACATGTTATCTATTTTATAAAAAAAATATTTTCATTCTTAAACCAAACATTAAGAAACCCATTTCTCTATAGAGGACAAACAAACACATTAAACAATTAGTAAAACAATACCCTCAAATCTAAATTAATTTATTCAACCTTCTTAATATTTTGGGGAAATCATTGAATATATTATAAGTTTATCTTATTAATAATGGATATCAATGAAATAATATTTCAAATAACATAACCATAGGGTTGTATGTCATGTCTTAAGCATTCCTCTATCATAAGGCATGAATAAAGTAATTTGGTCTCAGATTATCCCTATGAATCATCTAAAGTCTCGTCCACTCTACATTGGGGTTCTAGGACAAACAAAACACTCATACTAGAGTTCTTATTCCTAAAACATCAAATCCCTTGATAACATAGATTTCAAATGATTCCATTTTGTTAAGGCATTATATCGGTCTACCTCCCATGTCTGGGAAACCAATCATTAATGATAAGTGGAAAATTAAAAACAGAACACATAATATGATAACATTTTTAATTCCTCGTCTTGTATCACCTAAATATAACTTGACTATGGGCATTGTAAGACCTCAAGTGTTCTTAACCAAATGCCAAAGGCTACTGATATGTTGGAAGAGCACAAAAATATGCGGGGAGACTGTGACCCTAAATTAAAAACATAGGGTCTGGTCTAATTCCATCAAAAATTCAGCTCGAACATTATATAAAATGGACATCGAAACAAATATTTATGCATATTAATGGATTTTCATAGGACCCCCACCTTATATAATTTAAAGAAATAGATAATTTATATGAGGAATCATAGAATATTATATTATCAACATTAGATATTGTTCAAACCCAGGTAATGACATAATAAATTATTTTTATATTTTTATTGCAATCATGAATTCCATATTTATATTAATTATAAAAATATTAAGAAATTATTAAATCAAAAAGAAAATATTTTTAGCAAACTCATTTCGAATAAATTTTCATTAAAAGAATAATTTTAAAATTATAAATCCTAAAATTTAATTTGAAAATTTTAATTTCATTTTTGAGACAAACATGTAAATATTATATTAAGATTAATTTTTTTATAATTTTTTGAGAAATGTGTTTTTTAATGAATAGTAAATTATAATAATTGTTTTATTTATAAATGTATTAAATTCATGTACCTACAAAGTAAAATTATTTCGTATGAGTTCTAAAATTTAATTAATGTATTTAGATTTAAAATAAACCATTTATATTAATTAAAATTAATTATATGATTTAATTAATATAACAATATTTGTAAAATAAAAACCAAATTTTTCTGAAAAAAATATATTTTTTATCGCATTTTTTTATTTTATATTTAATGAAAATGAGATATGTTAGTCAATTGAATATTAAAAAATGTATTCCATATATTGATTCTTTAGATAAAAATTTAATAAATATTTTCCATTTATTTTTTTTAATAAATATTAATTATTTTAATTTTTGCTACCAAGGGAATGGGTAAGTCGAGTAATTAAAATAAAAATAAAATGATAATGACAATAAAATGGGCTAAAAACTGACATACATTTTTTATAACGACAATTTTTTCTATAGGCATAAAAATTTGTAATTTATGGTATTTTTTACATGTGAATGTGATAAAAATATTTTATTTATAGAATAGGAAAAAATACTACACTTTTTTTAATAACGGTAATATTTTTACATGGGAAGAAACAGTTAATATGATCGATTATAAATAGTATTTAGAAATATAAATAATTTCTATCATTTATGGTAATATATTTTTAGTTTTCTAATATTGAATAAGTCCCTCAAATAGATATATAATCCTGACAGAGAAACTACTCAATTAACGGAAATAACAAATAAATGATATTAAATTTTTTTAAAAGAAATATAATATGAGATAATTAATGTGATTCACGAATTTGATAGATTAATATAATAGGATTGGTATGTAATGAAAAAAAATTAATTTTAATATTTCTTATTATGTAATTAATGTATATTTAATGAATAGTTCTAAATAATGTCATTAATGATATTTTATAATAAATTATATTTTATTAAATTAGATAAAATTCTATAAAATTTGATTTTCTGAAAAGTCGTCAATATACAGCTTATAATATTATCAATTACACATTTAGGGTCATTATTCTTTATTTAGTGTCTATTAGGACCTAAAAATGTTAAAATATTGTTATCATAGTAGATGTGAAAATGGTTAATAAATGGATAAAAAGATAAGGCTAAAAATATGATCCAAATTTTTCCAAATGTTACTTTAATTGGGTATTTCAGAAAAAACTCATCTTATAATTAAATATTATCCATTTTTATTCTCTTTAAATCAAAATTAATTTATATTAATTTAATATTTTTTGAAATTCAAGGAGTTCCCATCCCCTATCTTATAAAAGGGATCCTTTTATCGTTATTTCATCACACTTAATTTTTATTCATAAATAATCTATCAATATACCTTCCTAAAATACCTCCTCCAATAAGAGATTCTATTTTTTTATCATAAGAACAACCTATTAAATTTTTTTCTATAACCCCTTAGAGATATTTTGAAGAACAGTTATTGTGGATTTTAATAGAATATTTTTGTTTTATTTATTCTTTAACCTCCTTAAAATATTTATAAACATGATAAAATAATAATAACTATATATTACATATACCTTGGTGTTTCTATGTTAATTTCATGATCTATATACATCTCTTCGTGCATCAAATGGAAAATTAAATCATTATTCGTGTGTATGGAAGACTATCTCCTGATGAATCAATGGAAATTCATTTTATATGACCATATCTCATGGTTGTATATAATTATAGAATTAATATATATATATATATGATATTAATGAAATATTTATCATCATTAAAATAAAAAATATCATTTAAATTCTTATCTTTCCATTCACCGATAAATGAAAATGGCATATGTGTGTATGTGTGCACTACGACAATCGTGAAGAGATGTGATTCCTTTTTTCATCACCACATCACACGGATTAAATTTATAAGTATTTATAAATAAATAAAATTGTAGTTATCATATAATATTCATTATATAAATTTAAAATAACACTTACCTTCATTTCATACAGATTAATTAAAGTTGATACATTACTCATGTGTACGTACGACGTATCGTCTTCATGATTTTAATGTGGCTCATTTTTTCAAAAAATAATTAATGATTGGTATTAAAAGTATAATTTATTAATATAAAATATAATTATTTCATGATTATTATTCTTTATATGATGTTATGATGACCAATTTTACCATTGTCAACATACAAACATCATTTTAAACTTATGAACTAAATATCATCAAATCGATCAACATAAATTTAAATGAAAAATAATTGTATACGAAATCATAATAAGTAATATAAAAGGAATATTTAAAATTAATAAAGTATATAAAAAATTAATTAATTAACATTATTTTATTATTTAGGAAGATAAAGAACATATGTAACGAGTGAGACTCAAATTAGGGAGAGATTTTGACTAACAAATATGCTTTGAATGTTATAATGATTTATTTTAAAAATATTTATCTTCCATGACCAAGATTTTATAATAATCTTATGAATTTAATTTGATGGAAATAAAAACCATAATGGTAATTTTTTACCACTTTCATTATAAGGTTTTCCAATAAAAAACTTTTAATATAATGTTTTGAATTTCTTTACAAAAGGAAAAAATGAATGTTTAATTTTAACGTATGCAACAAAAAAACTTTTCCCGATACCATAAACATTATTTGATGTTTTTAATCCCTTAAAATAATTCATATTTTATTCAAAGAAAATTTCATATCCTCATTTTTTGGCTGTTTTGGTATTGTAAATGGGTTTGTAAACGAAAATTGTATTTTGATATCTGAAATTTTTTTGGACTCGATTTTAAGTGTTTTTAAGGGTTTTATTCATGATATGGTCCTTAGACATTGTTTTCAAATAGTTGAACCCATTATAGAACAATGTTGATTCTTATATATCTTATATTAAGGGATGAACGCCATTATAACTCAAGGGAGAGCCTAATTTAACTAATACAATGGGTGACCCATGATGGAGCTCCAATTGATTTGTTAATGATTATTTTCTCTAAATAATTATATTGGATTTCAGTAATATGGATATTTTTATTATTATGGTTTTATAAGGGTACTTTAATAATGATATCCCATGGTACCATCATGAATTTTATATGCATGCTAATGAATTATCATGGAAATCTTTTTATTTGAAAAGGTAATATAATGATATTTATAAAGGAAAAAATTTAACGTCTCAAACCTAGTTCACTCTTAAGTAAATGAACATCGTTTCTCAAAATACATCAAGAACCCCTTCTTTAACATCCCAATATTTAATGATATGTATCTCCATAAATCAATTGAATTTATTTGATAACTTATAGCTTAAACTGTAACATCCCAGGTAAATAAAGAATATTACTTTTTCATATTTATTAATATTTGTGAATAAAATAATAATATTACTTTAAAGGGAACGATGTGCTAGATGGCGTACCCAATACGCAAAAATGTGTTTCTTTGAAATCTTACATTGCACTCTAATAATAAAATAAAATTATTTTAAATGGTAGTTAACTCCTAGCCGTTGTAATGGAAGGAATGAAAAGATCTAACTACAAAATGATTATATATGTTTGTCAAATATTTTTACTTTTATCCAATAAATTTTAGAGGCTTAAATTGCGAATGAATCTAATTTTAAGTGTAAATATTCAAATATTATTTAAAAGGTCGATTAACCGCCTTTGGTGGGGAACCCTTTTTAAATCCAATTTTTGACAATTTTATATGTTTTATTTTATTAAATAAAATCCTTCTTTAGAATCTGGACTTCAAAATTTACTTTGTGCAAATTTTTGTTATTTTTCCGATAAAGATCATTTTTAGTGAAAATGTTGTATTTTAATTCAAAACATCCCTTTAATATGATTTATTTATACGAATATATTATCTTTTTAATTGGGTTTAATGTGTAGTTAGAATATATTTTTTCCATTTAATGCAATGGTGGTTATTGGAATTAATTTCACATTGAAATTGGACTTAAACTACTATCAATCTTTTGATATATTTTTTTTCTTAAAAACACACTATTTGTTTTGACAATGGAAATTAATTATTTAATTGATTAATGAAACTTATTTTTTTTTTATTTTTTGTAAAATGGACATCATTTTTTATTTTTAATATCAAATATAGCTTAGGATTAATTTTTTGTATTTTTATGAAAAACATCAATTTTTTATGAATAGCGAAACCACTAAGTGGTAGTTAAAAAACTTATTTTTTTGTTTAAATGAAATTTCACCACCTCTGTGATTTGAATTTCAAAAATCCGACATACATGTTTTTCATTAGGATGTAAAATTTGGTTCAATGGGATGAAAATAATTTTTGGTGAATACTAACTTTTAAGTTTTATTAATCACGATTAAAGGTAATTAGTGTAATTTAAGGTAAAGACAATGTTATAATAATATGAAATGACCTTGAAACATGTCCTACGCTAATTTTATGAGTCATGGACGACCAAGACAATCCATGGGTCAACTTGGGGACCCCATAGAGCCACTTGGATAAGAAAATGACATTAATAACTTTTTATTTAAAGTTAAAATAAAAATGTCACAAACATGTATATTTTTACTAAAACAATTTTTACATGGGGTAATACAAGTCATATTTTTTACTATAAATATTAATTGGAAATATAAAAATATTTCCTACATCATCGTATTTTTTTATAATTTTTAGTTGTTAAATAAATTAATATATTTATGACACCATGATGATGCAGTGATTACCTCATTAATGAACGATTTAAATAAAATGAAAAGATAATGTAAAATGTAAGACATACACTTTTCAAAAACCTATTGTATGGGTGGATTTAGAACCTTTATCACCTTATCCTCGAAATATATAATAGTGGGACCTTTGATATCCAAAAATCATTTTATAATAAAGTAACATTTCAAGACTTTTCAAGAGTGCCCCTCCTCCCTCTTATAAAAGGCACCCACCTCTACCTCCATACCCACACCTATCAAGCCCTTGGCTCCAACAACCTCCACTCATATTGTCTCTACACATCCCTATATTACTCCTAGAAGCCTCACTTTGGGCATAAGTCTTTCCAAGAAATCCTTTGAGCTCAAATCAAAAAGAGTTATCCGATTTGAAGGTAATGTATTCTCTTATGTTCTTTTGTTTTATTTTGCTTCTCCAACCCCCTAAACTCTTTTTATTCCTTTTTTGTATCAAAACCAGTATCTAAAATATACTAGGATGATAATATGAGGAGGATTAGATCTACACTCATTCACACCTTCATATAATGGTTAAAGAAAATACTGTTTCTGTGGGTGGCGAATTACTGCCTCACGAAACGATGATTGTTCAATATTCTTTTAACACCTCTCATGGTGTCCATTAAGATGTCACTATATTTATATATGATATATACATTATTTTTCTATATTCTTTATTCTTTTGTATATTCATTTGTTTCATACCTTTATGGTTTTCATAATGGGTAAACGCGATAATTTCATTTTAGGAAGTGCGGACTACCGCCCCCTCAATGTGATTTGAATCGTTAATACCATATGTGGGATGTATAAAGGATGGATTTTGTGATGTTATATATTATATTATACTATAATTATAGTATACTTATGTATCATTATTTTTTTCATTCCATTAATGTATGAAATATGAATGAAAGAGTGTCCATGCGTACGTACGGCTTACCGTCTCCATGAATGGTACATTTCATTTCTTATCTCCAAATGTTATGTACTATTATAAGTACATATATATAATGGATATATATGTCATATATTACATATAAATTATGGATATCATTCTGGAATTATAATTTATATATCTCTCATTTAGTTTTAATTCCATTAATATGACAAAGAAATGAAAGTAGCGTTCATGCGTACGTACGACCTACCGTCTCCATGAACAATGCATTTCATTTTTTTTATTTCTAAAATGTTATGGAATAGTATGAAATGAATATATAATGGAAATATATGATATTTAAATCATTAATAATATTCTGGAGATGATGTACCTATAACTACATGGAAAAGTCTTTTCCAACAAGTTCATTTTTGACTCATGTACCGAACATCGACAAAAATGTCTGATATGAACTCACATTATTAACCAATTTTATAACATTATAATATGTTATATGAAGTGAATAATAATCTTTAAAAGAGTTCCTTAAGAAATTATAAATTGACAAAAGTTTATTATTCAAGAATATAAAGAAATGAACAAGACAATTTGGACTTGAGGTAAGGGATCATACCTCTCTATTTCCTTTTAAGTACTCTCTTTTATGTCATTTCTTTTAAGCTCATATTTCTTATGTTTGGGGATGTTATTTTAAATTCATAATTCTGTAATTTTTATGTTCATATTATGATAGACCCTATTTGATCTCATAAATCCATTTTTGGATGTTTTAAGTGGCGTCGTTAGGCTACCGAGTTTTTGTAAGTGGTTTTTCATCTCACTTTTATTCTCGTGAGATTTATGCTACCTTTTCCACCATTTACTTTGAGTGGTGTATATACAACCCATTATTCTACTCTTCGTGTAATATACTTTATTTTATGAGTATTTACATCAATGTTGTATAGTCCTTCTTTCATGGGGTGTACATTTCGAATGTTACCAAAGTCGGTAAGGGAACCTTTCACCCTCCTATTTTTAAAAGACTTCTTTTTTATTTTGCCTTTTAAATTACATCTTCTTATGTTGGGATATGTTCTTATATATCCTTATTTCTGTAAATTTTATGTCCAAGTGATGAGATTCTCTTTATCTCTCTCGTCAACACTTTTTCTAATATTTGATGTGACACTGTTAGGCTATCGAATTTTTTCAAGGGAACTTCTTAACCCAATTCCAATTCATTGGGGTAAAACTCTACTTCTTGATTTTTGTCATACTATGAATATGTGTGGATGACCTATGATTGTTCTACACTTAATATCCTCTTATATTGGGTTTATTTATATTTGTCACACATAATTATGTAATTGATTTATCCTTCATCTAAGGATACCGACTTTGTAAGGGACTTCGTCTCAATCTCCTTTCATTGAGGCATATTTTTGTTCTAATACAAGACTTTATTTTATTCTCAATATAAACACATATGAATTTTCATTTCATTCAAAGTGAATATTTTTATACAATTGTTTTACTGACCAACAAAAAGGAATTTCTCTTTTAACATACACGGTGACAACGACCTTCTCCGCCGCCGCGAGTACTATTTGACCTTTGGCTTCCTTAACAATCCGTAATGTTTTTAAAAGAAATTAAATACCATATACTCTTTTATTTATTTTGGGTATTGAAAATTATTTTGATAATGGATTTGTTATGTCAATATATTTAAGTGATATATTGTGATTGAAATGTGGAAATGTTTTCTTTCCATTATATTTGTTTTATGTATTATGATTTTGTATTGGTACTTGGACATTTAACGGGTGGTTACAGGATAAACCATATGATAGGTGGTGCCGTGAATACCATGACGGTTGGTTAAATTATAACCTCCAATGCATTGGGTATGGAAGTCGTCCGTATGACTATTCTATGTAGTGATATGTGTGGAAGTCGATCGTATGGTTATTCCATTTAAGTATGATTATGTCCCATGTTACCTTTATATGTTATGTGTTCTTTATATGGGTTTATGGTAATCTTTTGGATACAAAGGATAAGTAGTGATATTTTATTCAGTGAATAGTATTTACTACATCATCATGGTGGAAAGTATTACTTTAATAAAGTATTCATGTTTACTTGTTGTTTTGAAAAACTAACAGTTTTAATTCTTTGTGTATCCTTTACTGGGATTTTTATTCTCATCCCAAGTTATTGAAATGTTCTCCACAGGAATTAAAGATGAATAGGTTCAAGGATGGGATCATGGAAAGACGTTCTATCTAAGACATGGAACTAGACATGTTTCTTTTTAAGAGTTCTTATTTTATTGAAACATAGTAGAAGCGTCTAGTTTGTAATATTTTGAGATGTAAAAGTTATGTCCTAATTCTCTAAAACTCTAAACCTGAAAAGATCCTCTATGTAAATTATTAATTTAATTCATGATTATGTAATGTTTTAAATCCTGGTCCTTACAGTTGGTATCAGAGGTCATTTTACATATCTTTAGAGGTTAGAGTGTTGTTTAAGAATAAGTGACATGTTGTGTATAACCACAATGGGTAGTATATTACATGGAGTCATTGTTGTTTTTTTAAACTTAGAATGAGTTTGATATAACTGCAATAACTATACCTTAGTGTTTATCTTCCTCATTATTATATGATGATTTTACTGATATGCTCACACTGACCTTTTTGGTTTAATAAATGGCTGGAACTAGTAGGCACCAATGTAACAGCGGATATGAAGGAAACTATGACAGTTTTCTGAGCGATCAACTGAATGATATGGGTTCTAAAATGTGAAATCTTGTGTTTCTCCTCAACCAACTATCTAGAGTCATGATTGACCACCAAAACCATGGTGATTCTTATAAGGAATCATATATGCAAGAAACAAATCCCTACGGATGTTCAGGTAATAATCATGAAGGTAAGTGTGATAAAAAACCTATGTGTCAAAGATGTGGAAAGTAGAACCTAGGAAAATGTTTCAAAGTGACAGAAAGATGCTATAGATGTGTAGATGAAGGTTATAAAGCAAGAACCTACCATTGAAAATGGAAGCATCCAGTTGACATGAGGAAACGGAAATAAGTTCATTCTGAGGGATCAATTGACTATTTTAAATGTGGTGTGCATGGTCATTATGAAAACACATGTACTATGAAGAAGTTTCGGGAATGGGGACACAAAGATCATACAAATATTCATTTACCAATACCTAATTCCATTCCAATTGAGGATGAATAAAATGACAAGGACCAATCAACGGTATGGATTATTTCTTAACATATGTTTTCCTATTTTAGAATCTTTGGATATGATTCATGATTTTGTTTATAGGAAAGAAGTATTTCAGAATAAGTTGGAAAGTAATGGTTAATAGATCATGAATAATTTTGTATGAGTGAGAAGTCAACATATAAGGCATTCAAGAGTTATGGTAGATTTTAGGATGGTGAAATTCAAAAAATTATTATGTCTCCTTTGATGATGGGGTTAAATTAGAAGACTTATAATAGTATGTGTAACCCTGATGTTTGATATATGAAAATTTTATTCAAGGAATAGTTATCTATTCTTTTGTTGACATAGTTATAAAGAACCATTTTGGTTTATATGATCCTTACTTTTGAGGTAATTATGGGTTACGATATGTTATGATGGAAAATGAAAGGCATGAGATAAAATTGAGGTTAAATTAGGTTATGGTTATTTTTGATGATTTTATCTCTTTTTGGGGAATGTTTTGAGAATTATATAGTTTTGGAAAATATACAACACACAGACTGTGTGACAACCCGTCGCATCGGACAAAGCTGTGGGAATCAAACCCACAACCAAAGTGTAACAGGTATTTATCGCCTACCACTGGACTACGTGAAGTCCCTGGTTATTATGACAAATTCTTTTTAGGTATATAATTTTATGAATCAATAATAAGTTGATTTTGGGTTATCTAGGAAAATATTGACCTATCATGGAGGATATATGATTAGGTTAATTACTTTTCCATATGATACTTTAAGATCAACTGATGTTATTTGGAGATAAAAGTTAATTTTTTCCTTGGAATACTATGTCACTAAATCCGTCAAATATTTGGGTTTCAATCTTAGTTTGGATAACAATGAATAATTTCATGGACAAATTGTTTATCTAATGGTCTTTGTTGAACTTTTGATTTTGTTGGACAATTCTGAAGATTAAGAATAGATTTTCTTTTTATAAAGGATTATCCTTTTGTGGATTATCTGATCTTATTCTAACAATTTTGGGTTTGTTTATGGTTTAAAGACACGGGAAATATATAGTTCTCTATTGTGGATTAGTTGATTTTCTAGAAGTTGATTATAATGCTCTTAATGTGAATAAGTCATCCTAAATACTCGACTTTTGGAGGAAAAAATGAGTTTGTGAAAGAAATCTAATAAGAGATGAAAGTTTAAACGACAATAAAATATGTTTCCTTGTGATTTAGTTAAGCCCATAAATAAATTCCTCAATGAAAATTAACTTAAAAAAATGATGTCTGTTAACCTTTCCTACCGGGGAATCAAATACCATTTAAACCATCACAAGTTTGTGGTTTTTTGGTGGTTAACATTTTCCTAAACATGTTTCTATCACTCTCGATCAGAACATAACCCTTTGTTTTTTTCTTCCATATACATGTTTTCATGGAATCCTAGTACCTGTTGTCTTGGGTGGCCTTGGTAATTTTCTTTATTTCTCTTAAAGTAATAGTTTAATTTACTACTTTTCCTATATGGGGCTTTCAATGAAGTTTCCATGCCGAATTTTAAAATTGCAAGGACACAATTCCCAAAAGGGGGGAAGGATGTAACATCCCAGGAAAATAAAGAATATTACTTTTTCATAATTATTAATATTTGTGAATAAAATATTGATAATACTTTAAAGGTAACTCTATGCTCGATGGAAAACCCAATACGCAACAACGAGTTTCTTTGAGATATTACATTGCACTCTAATAATAAAATAATATTATTTTAAATGGTTGTTAATGCCTAGCCATTGTTATGGAAGGAATGGAAATAACTAACTATAAAATTATTATATATGTTTGTCAAATATTTTTAATTTTATCCTATAAATGTTAGAGGCTTAAAATGCGAATGAATCCAATTTTAAGAGTAAATATTCTAATATTCATTAAAAGGTCGATTAACCACCTTTTGATGGATAACCCTGTTTAAATCCACTTTTTGACAATTTTATATGTTTTATTGTACCAAATAAAATCCTTCTTTAGAATCTGGGTATCAAAATTTAATTTGTGAATTTTTTTGTTATTTTTTCGATAAAGACCATTTTTAGTGAAAATGTTGTATTTTAATTCAAAACCTCCTTTTAATCTGATTTATTTATATGGATATATTTTATTTTTAATTGGTTTTAAAGTTTATTTAGAATATATTTTTACCATTTAATCTAATTGTGGTCATTGGAATTAATTTCACATTGAATATGGACTTAAACTAGTGTCAATCTTTTGATATATTTTGTTTCATAAAACCACACTTTGTTTTGACAACAGGAATTAATTATTAAATTTATTAATGAAACTTATATGTTTTGAATTTGGAAAAATAGACATCATTTTTGAATTTTTAATATCAAATATATCTTACGGTGAATTTTTTGTATTTTTCTAAAAAACATTAATTTTTGATGAATAGTGAAACCACTAAGTGGTAGTTAAAGAACTGATTTTTTGTTTAAATGAAATTTCATAACCTCTGTGATTTCAATTTCTAAAATCCTACATAAATGGTTTTCATTAAGATGTAAAATTTGGTTCAATGGGATGAATTTTTTTGGTGAATAGTAACTTTTATGTTTTATTAATCGTGATTAAAAGAAAATTAGTGAAATTTAAGGTAAAGATAATGTTATAATAATATGAATTGACCTTGACACATGTCCTAACTTTATTGGAAGAGTCATGGATGACCAATAAAATCTTTGGTTCAAATTGGGGACCCCATGGAGCCACTTGGGTAAGAAAATGACATTAATAACTTTTTATTTAAGGTTAAAATAAAAATGTCACAAACATGTATTGTTTTACTAAAACAATTTTTACATGGGGTTATACAAGTCATTTTTTACAATAAATATTCATTGGAAAGATAAAAGGAGTCCCTACATAATTTTAGTTTTTTTATAATTTTTATACATTAAATAAAATAATTTATTTATGACACCATGACAATGCAGTGATTACCTCATTAATGAACAATTTAAATAAAATGAAAAGATAATGTAAAATCAAAAACATACACTAGTCAAAAACCTATTGGATGGGTGGATTTAGAACCCTTATCACCTTATCCTCAAAATATATAATTTTGGGACCTTTGATATCCGATAATCATCTTGTAATAAAGTAACATTTCAAGACTTTCCAAGAGTTCCCCTCGTCCCTCTTTTAAAAGGCCCCCACCTCTACCTCCTTACCCACACCTCTCATACCCTTGGCTCATCCAACCTCTGCTCATATTATCTCTCCAGATCCCTCTATTACTCCTAGAAGCCTCACATTGAGAAAACGTCTTTTTGTAATTTTTATGTTCATATTATGAGAGACCCTATTTGATCTCATAAATCCATTTTTGGATGTTTTAACTGGCACCGTTAGACTGCCGAGTTTTTCATAAGGGGTTTTTCATCTCACTTTTATTCCCATGAGATTTATGATACATTTTACACCACTTACTTTTAGTGGTGTATGTACTGCCCATTATTCTACTCTTTGTGTAAAATACTTTCCTTTATGAGTATTTACATGATTGTTGTATAGTCCTTCTTTCATGGGGTGTAAGTTTAGAAAGTTACCCAAGTCAGTAAGTGAAACATTTCACCCTCCTATTTTTAAAAGACTACTTTTTGTTTTGTCTTTTAAATTACATCTTATGATGTTGGGATATGTTTTTATATATCCTTATTACTATAAATTTTATATCCAAGTGATGAGATACCCTTTATCTCTCTCATGAACTCTTTTTCTAAAATTTGATGTGACGCCGTTAGGCTATCAAATTTTTGCAAAGGAACTTCTTAACCCAATTCCAATTATTTGGGTTAAACCTCTACTTCTTGATTTTTGTCATACTATGGATATCTGTGGATGACCTCTGATTGTTTTACACTTAATATCCTCTTTTATTGGTTGTATTTATATTTTTCACACATAATTATGTAATTGATTTATACTTAATCTAAGGATACCGACTTTCTATGGGACTTCTTCTCAATCTCCTTCCATTGAGGCATATTTTTTTTCTAATACAAGACTTTATTTTATACTCTGTATAAATACCTTTGACTTTTCATTTCATTCAAAGGGAATCTTTTTCTACGAAGCGTTTTACTGAAATACAAAAAGGAATTTTTCTTTTAACGTACGCGGTGACAACGACCTTCTCCGCCGCTGCGAGTACTATTTGACCTTTGGCTTCCTTAACAAGACAAAATGTTTTTAAAAGAAATTAAATACTATATACTATTTTATTTATTTTGGGTATTGAAAATGATTTTGATAATGGATTTGTTATATCAATATATTTAAGTGATATATTGTGATTGAAATGTGGAAATGTTTTCTTTCCATTATATTTGTTTTATGTATTATGATTTTGTAATGGTACTTGGACATTTGACGGGTGGTTGCGTGATAAACCATATGATGGGTGGTGTCGTGAATACCAGGACGGGTGATTACATTATAACCTCCAATGCATTGGGTATGGAAGTCGGCCGTTTGGCTATTCCATGTAGTGATATGTCTGGAAGTCGACCGTATGGTTATTCCATTTAAGTATGTTTATTTCCCAAGTTACCTTTATATGTTATGTGTTCTTTATATGGGTTTATGGTAATATTTTTCTTATAAAGGATAAGTAGTGATCTTTTATGCAGTGAAGAGTATTTACTACATCATAAAGGTGAAAATTATTACTTTAATAAATTATTCATGGTTTACTTGTTGTTTTAAAAAACTAACAGTTTTCCTTCTTTGTGTATCCTTTACTGGGCCTTTTATGCTCATCCCCAGATTTTTAAATGTTCTCCATAGTCCTTAAAGATGAATAGGGTCAAGGATGGGATCAACGAAAGACGTGTTATCTAACACATGGAACTAGACATGTTTCTTTTTAAGAGTTTTTATTTTATGAAGACTTAGTAGAAGTGTCTTATTTGTAATCTTTTGAGATGTAATAGTTGTGTCCTAATTCTCTAAAACTCTAAACCTGAAAAGATCCTCTATGTGAATTAGTCATTTAATTCATTATTATGAAATGTTTTAAGCCCGGGTCCTTAAATAAATGAACTTTGATATACTATTCGATATTTACATGACCAATGGAATATTAATGTGATAGATAGGAATTGAAATTTCATCATTAGAATAATAACATCACCTATGAAAATATTAATAATTTTTTTTATCCCATTAATTAAAAAATGATATATTTATATCACTGAATAACTAAATATTTTTTTAAATTGATAAATAAAGTGATGGTATTTCTGTGAAACGTAAATGCTTCTTTAAAATTGTATAATCAATATAATATTTTAAAAGTTAATTTATTTTCATAATATAGATTCATGAAATAATATTTTTTATTATAATTAAAATATCATATTACAAGACCATCATTTATTTTTTAAAGTGTCGTAAAATCGATTATGACATTAAAATTGGTCTTTATCAAATAAATAATTATTTTTATAGAAATTAAATTTCTTATATTTATAAAATTATCTTCATAAAATTTACTTGTTTAAAAAATTTTAGGGTGAAATTTTTATAATTTTCATAAACAAATGAAGTTTTGGGGAATAGTTAAAAATATATTTTTTTAAATATAATATTTTTAAGAATATGTCAAGACATTATTATGATATAAAATTTATAAAACATATGTAAAAAATTAATAATTATATAATGATATAAATATTTTATAGAAATAATTCATAACATTTAAATTATAATTTTTTCATGATAAGTAAACAAAGCATTCTTAGTGCTGACTCAATGCCTATTCACCACAAAAAAAGTCAAAATTGGTGACTTATAGATAATAATTGAGTGATAAAGATTATTTGAATTAATTTTTATTAATTATTATGTACAATTTATTTTATCTCTATTAATTTATAATTATAGAGTTATATAAAACAATTTTAATCCAAATAAATGGGCAATGCTTGTGCTAGGCAAGAAAAGACAAATTGTCAAATTAAAGAAGTTGTCTTGACAAGGGTTTGAGAAAATATACATAATAAATGAATATATAAATGATTATATTGAAACTAATTTATTTATAATAAAAAAAATTATTTTAATTAAAATTAAAAGGAAAATTAAATGATCCAAATTTTGTCTAAATCTATTAATATTAGACTATTTAGGCCATTAATTTATTTTCATTCGAAGATGGAACATTTTGGACCCACATGAATCACTATGATACCTTTATAATATTTTATTTAAAATAATTTCAACTTGTTCACACTATAGTATTTATTTAGTATACTATTTTAATATATGTTTTTATAGAAGTGAGAATTGGTTATAAATAGAAATTTGAAATATATGAAATTTGATATCTTCATGTAAATATATTTCTTATTTTTATGTCATATCTTGTTACCTTAATATATTTCATAATGATGATGCATCAATTATTCAATTAATGAACAAATCAAATAAATGGTATTAAATATATTAAAATAAATATAATATGAGATTTTTAAGGAACTAAAAAAATAGATAACATGATATCTCTAAGATATAAAAAAATAATTTTTTCAGGATTTTAAACTTTGTTTTTGAAGTCTTTAAAATCATATATATGAATATTGTTTAATTTTGAAATAATTAATTTTCATGAATATATTAATTTATTAGATTATTTAAAAATCGTAGAAATCTTAAATTATGATAAAGTGGATATAATGTTGTTTAAATTTCATCCCCTATTATTTTTATTCCATTTATAAGTCCTGGAACCTAAGATTACCTAAATTATATTTTAATATTTTAAGTAATTCTAATGTTTCTCATCACCTCAATTATAAAAGGGACTCTTTCCTTAACATAGTTTCATAACCATGATCCTAATTTCTCAACTGTAATATGAAATATTTACTTATCTTAATCCTGAGAAACATTATTGTGTTTCTGTTCTCATAAAGAACACTTCTATGTTCTTTGAGGAGGTTCTCAAGAAGAATAATTAAATAGGTAAAATCCCCATTAATTCTTTTAATTTTCTCTCAAATTCTTTTATATTGTTATCTATTACATACATCCTCTGTCAAAATAGTAATGATAACCCATGAATCATATATATACTATAATCTAGCTTTGTTAATGTGATATCCATCATCAAACCCTTTTCCTCTGCCTTTTTTCTAAAAATGGAAACATTGTTTGTGATGTGTCGATTTACCACCATCGTTGATGATGTGTTTTCCTTTTTCATTTTCTCATTCAATTCTAGTCATAAAAATATATTTATGGTAAAAAAATTATTATAGATATTATAAATTATATAATTTTTGGTAACCAATATATAATCATGATATCATATAAGGCCCCATGCCTTAAACCTTACTTAATCTTGAGTTATTTCTAGAATACACATTGAAGATATTTTCAGGTTTAGAGTTTTAGAGAATTAGATCATAAATCATTCATTACATTCCACATTTAAACAAGGCGGCTACATAAAAGATAGTATTCCTTTTTCCCATCAAAGGAGACATATTTAAAATAAAACATGGATTCTTTCGTGACACTTCCTCGACACTATCATCACATCATGTACTTTTCCCTTGACCTGTGAAAAACATTTCAAAAACACGGGATGAGAATATAAAGATCAGTAAGGGATATAAAAGTACGGAATGAAAACATTAGTCCATGTATACAAAAGAATTGATGAAATCATACTTTACTCATAAAACATAAGCACTTTATCATACCTCATGAAATCATAAGATTTATGAATAACTCATAGAAAACATAAGATATAAAGGTAACTTGAGGCATTCATAACATTATTACGTAGGGAGTAACCCTCATGGTTACGTATGGAATACCTATCACAGTATATTCCAGAAATCTCTTTGAAGAAACCTTAGTGTTTAACTCCTTCGCGTTACCCAATGCATTGGAGAGCTATCACGGGATCACCCGCCCTTAGTTTATCATAGAACCACCCGTCTTCATAACCAATGCCCAAGAACCATAACATAATCGTATAACATAAAACATGTATAAAGGAAACATAACATTTCATATTTCAATCACGAGATATTAATAAAACATTGATATAATAAAAACATTATCAAAACCAATTTCAATAACAAAATAAAAGAAAATTAAAACATGGCATTTAATTTTCTTTTAAAAAAATTTTTATGGCTTGTAAAGGAAGCCGAAACTCAAATAATGGTCACGGCGGCAGAGAAGTCATTGTCACCGCATACATATGACAAAAACATTCCCTTTTATCATTTAGTAAAACCCTTCATATAAAAATATTCCTTTTGAATAAATGTAAAATTAAAAGGTGTTTATACACCGTATAAAAGAAGGTCATGTATAAAACAAAATATGCCTCAATGAAAGGAGATTGAGACGAAGTCCCATACCTCGTGTCCGACTTGACTCGCTCGTTCTTTAGCCTCCTGGATAATAAACTTGAGTTAATTTCTACTTTCTTAATAACCTTTTTCAAGTTCATTATTCCTTTTATATCACTTATTACCATGTTATGAACACTATTTAATTATTTAAGTTAATAACGGTCGTTTTGTCGATCATTGGTACTTGAGTAAAAAATACACTCCTTATTATTACAAGTTGTTCATGTGGTAAAATATCCATAATATCCAGAATTATATTCATGATGTAGAAATAATATATATCATATATATAGAGTATATACAAGCATTTATAATATTACATTACATTTAGAGGTAATAAATGAAATGCACCGTTCATGGAGACGATAAGCCATACATACGCATGATCGCTGCTTTCATTTCTATTTCATATTTAATGGAATAAATTAATAATTATATAATGGTATATTATAATTCAAGTATAATATCATATATAATATCATTAAATCATTCCTTTATACTTCCCACATATGGCATTAACGAATCAAATCACTTTGAGGGGGCGGTAGTCCGCACTTCCTAAAATGAAGATATCGCGTTTACCAGTAATGGAAATAAAAAAGGTATGACATAAATGAAAAATACAGAAGAACAAGGAAAACATATACATAATATATATCATATATAAATATAGTGACATATTAATGGCCACCATGAACGGTGTTAAAAGAAGATTGAACAATCATCGTTTCGTGAGGCAGAAATTCGCCATCCATAGAAACAGTATGTTCTTTAATCATTAGACCGAGGTGTGTGTAATTGTAGCTCGAATCATTCTCATAAAAAAATCCTAGAATATTTAAGACACTTTTATTGTTACAAAATAAAGTAATAAAAATATTTTAGGGGGTTGGAGAAGTAAAATAAAACAAAATAACACAAGTGAATACATTACCTTTAAATCGGGTAACTCTTCCTGGTTTGAACTAAAATGGTTTCTTGAAGAGCTTTCTGCCTGAGGTAAGGCTTGTATGATTAAGAGAGGTATGTGGAGAGATAAAATGATAAGATATTGTCTGAGCCAATGGCTTTAGATGTGTGGGTAAAGAGGTAGAGGTGGGGGGCTTTTATAAGGAGGAGGGGCACTCTTCGAAAGTCAAGAAATGTTACTTTATATTAAAATGGATTTCAGATTTTAAAGGACACACATTGATATATTTTAAGGGTAATGTGATAAGAGTTCGAAATATACTCATAAAATATGTCTTTTGTAACGCCCCGACCCCAGTTACCTAGAGTTGGTGCATTAATTACATAACATTGGCATGATCACAAGAAAGATCAAATCTCGAAAGACCGATTGGTTTAGTAGCCTTGGAAACACTAGATATATTCATAAGTTTTACATTACATCATCAAAATAAAAAAAACTACTACAACAACATATTGTCTCCATAGTCCACACTATTAAACCCTCATAATATCCCTGCAAGTCATTCATAATTTACTTCTTCACATCCTGGGAAAATAAAACATAGAAAAGGGGTGAGCTCAAATGCCCAGTAAGGATAACAATATAGCGGAAACTTTCATAAATAATAATAAACATTTAAGGAAATGTATAACTAAAACAAAAGCCTTTTAAACTTTAACTTCAACATAGTATGGCATAAATAAAATGAAATAATGCCATTTACTTATTCACATGGATATTCTACTAATCGAATAATCACATGCAATATCAATAACCACTTTCATAATTATGGAATGCATAATGCCAGACTATCATAACCACATAGCCAAGGCCTCATGCCAAGACTACAAATAAGATTTTGCCAAGGCCTTGTGCCAAGACACTAGTTTGTCTCATGAGACCTACCGATGCATCTAGGAGCTATAGCGGGCTCCACCCGTCACATATTAAGTCCAATGCATTCCCATATGAAAAGGTTTAAACATAACATAAACATTCGTATTAAAACTAGCATACGAAATGTCAATACTTTCACCATAAACCATGAATGGTATATAAAAAAAATAGAACATCCACAGTCAAACATATCACAAAACCTTCAATACAATATAAAAGTTTTGTATCATAATATATCATCCTCAAATAAGCGTAAAATCCATTAAAGGATGTTGACATAGATAAAATAAAAACTCTTTTTAATGAAATATCTCTTTCTATTTTCAAATCATTTAAGAGACAAATATTTATAAAATAAAACATTTTATTTGAAAATATTCTTATAAGCTTGTAAGGGAAGCTTTGAAGATTTTATAACGGCGTAAAATAACCGCACCCGCCGTATAAGTTAAAAAAACATTCTTATCTTAATTCTGTCGAAAAGGTTAAAAAGCACCTTGTTTGGAAAATGAAGGAAAGATTCCCTTATAAACCTCTTATAAAAAGTCAAACAAGGGTATAAATGACTTTAACCCATATTCTTTTAAATATTAAAAATGTTTTGAAATACATTTTGAAGAAACATGGACGTGGATGATAACGAGATCCCAGTAGATTATTACGTATAAACAACCTCGGATAATGAAGAGATTGTGAAAAAACCCTTACCTTGTACTTTTCCTTGGTTGGGGTAGGTTAACCTCCTGTATAATGGTGAAATAATTGGTATTAAATTATAAAAGAATCATATACATTAATATGATATCATATATGATCTTTTAATATTGATTTGATAATAATATCTTAGTATTATCGTTGTTTCGGGTGTTAACTAACTTGTTTTATTCTATATGTTTTGTTACGTAAGCCATGTTTGTAATGGATAGGTTGTATATTATTCATATCCAGAATGATATCAATTCCTTAAACATTATTTTTAAATCATCAAATGATAATTATACTTTAATGGATACGATGGAGAATGAATCTTATCGCGTTTGTGGAGACGGTAGTCCGTACGTACGCACGAGCGACAATATCATTCTTTTGATATTAAAATAATATATAAATGGATTTTATATCATATATACAGAATAATTAATATGTTATATTTATTATTTACATGAGTTGCACATCATTATTATACCCATCCAAATAATAATATATTGAATAACAATTACACCACGACGTGGAGACGGTAAGCCGTACGTACGCACGTATGGTGACATGTTATTCAAAGGGTGGATAGAATACTGAATATGGTTGTACCATATTTATAATAACATCACAGTATATGTGATATACTGGAGTTATTATTTTATAATGGTAAGAACAAAGAAAGAAGAAGTGGAAGAAGAATGGAACTTGAAAAGGGGTGGTGAAAACATTACCTCTTCTTCGGGTTCTTCCTTTTGATTTGATAAAAAGGGCTCCTTAGGTTGGCTTTCTGATCAAACTAAGGCCTCTAGGTTGTAGTGAGGGGAGTTGGGAGAGTATATGGGCAGAGTTTGGCCGAGCCAAGTGGCTTGAGAGGTGTGAGGAATGAGTAGAAGTGGTCTCCTTTTAAAAGAGAGAGGAGGGGCTCTTTAGGAAAGAGTGAAAGTATTACTTTATAATATAATTATATTCGGTTTATAATGGTCCAAAAATCATTTAGGTCGAAGATAAGATGACTCATTTTCTAAATAACATCAACCAATAAGAATTGGACAGGTTTTATATAATATTTTAATCATTATAATCTTATTTATTTAAATGATTTATTAATGAGGTAAACATTGCATCATTATTGTGTCATTAATAATTTAAATTATTTGATGTCTAAAAATTATAAATAAAATAGAATTATGTAGTAAACTTTTTATCTTTCTAATGAATATTTATAATCGAATATCCAACATGTATAACCATATGTAAAAATTTTTCTTCTAAAAGATGTAAGCTTATGCCATTTTTATTTTTATTTTAACTTTATTAATATAATGTGTCCCTACCACATACAAGTGGCTCTAAGGGGTCCCCAAATCGACCCAAGGATGCCCATGGTCGGTTATGTGTCCACCAATAAGGTTAGGACACGTTTTAGGGTAATTTTGTATTATTATAATATTATTTTTTAACCCTTATTTACCGGATTTACCCTTTAACCATGGTAAATAAAATATTTACCGCAGTAATTATTCAAAATGTCTAAAAATAAAAGTTACCTATTTACACAATTTGGACATCATGATTCCAAATATGGAATCCATTTTTCTAAATTCAAAACACAGAAGTGGCAGAAATTAATTTAAAATTAATTCCCGCTGTCAAAACAAAAAGCGTGTTTTTAAGAGGTAATAACTATCAAAAGATTGACACTTGTTTATGTTCGGTTTAATTGTAAAATTATGTCCATTGACCAACATTATACTAAATGGTAAAAATATATTTTAAATATACTTTAAAACCACTCAAATTCATAATTTATCAATATTAATTATTTTGATTAAAAAAGTTGATTTTAATTAAAATTTAGTAATTTTCACTATTCATCAAAATATAAAAGTTATCTGAAAAGTACCAAAATTTCACCCTAGGCTAATTTCAATATTCCGAATCCAAAAATGAAGTCCATTTTGAAATATAAAATATATATGATTTCAAAAAGTAGGTATTACTATTCACAACGGCTAGTTTAATTAGTTGTGGTGTGTGTTAGAACTCGAGGTTGCGTACAACACACGCTATCGCATTATTCGAAGGGAAACGTACCGTGGAAGCTTGGGGTGTTACATTCTCCCCTACTTCAAATAATTGCGTCCTTGCAATTTCTATGGTATTAATACATAAAAGACTCGGGTGGTTCTTCATCATAAGTTCCTCGGGTTCCCACGTTGCCTCTTCCATCTTATGATTTCTCCACAAAACTTTTACCAGACGCGTCGTCCGGTTTCTCAGTACTTGTTCTCTTGTATCAAGAATCCTGACAGGCTCTTCCCAATAAGACAGATCGGGTTCCAGTTCTAATTCCTAATAGGTGAGTACATGTGTTGGGTCAGGCATGTATTTTCTCAACAGAGATACGTGGAACACATCGTGAACTTTGGAGAGACTTGGCGGCATTGCCAATCGGTAAGCTACAGCCCCAATTCGTTCTAGAATTTCGAAAGGTCCGATGTACCTGGGACTCAATTTACCTTTCTTACCAAAAAGTATGACTCCCTTCCATGGAGATACCTTCAGGAAAACATGATCACCGACTTGAAATTCCAAATCCTTCCTTCGATTATCGGCATAGATCTTCTGCCTACTTTGAGCTGCTTTGATGTGATTTTGGATTACTTTCACCTTTTCCACTGTTTCCTCCACCAGTTCTGGGCCTACAAGTTTTCTTTCACCAACCTCATCCCAATAGGTTGGTGTATGACATCTCTTTCTGTATAACTCTTCATATGGTGCCATCTGAATACTCGAATGGAAGCTATTGTTATAGGAAAATTCATCCAGTGGTAAATATTGATCCCACATACCCTGAAAGTCAAGTGAGCAAGATCTCAACATGTCTTCTAGGGTTTGAATAGTCCGTTCTGATTGTCCATCTGTCTGAGGGTGGTAAGCAGTGCTCAAATGAAGTTCAGTATCCAGGGACTTTTGAAGACTTTTCTAAAATCTTGAAGTAAAACGGGGATCACGATCAGAAACAATCGATAAGGGTACTCCATAAAGTCTCACAACTTCATTAATATATAGTCTTGCTAGACGTTCCAGGGGTAGATCTTCTCTTATAGTAAGAAAATGTGCTGACTTGGTAAGACGATCAATAATAACCCATATTGCATCGTTCCTTCTAGGAGTCTTTGGTAGCCCCATGACAAAGTCCATCGTAATATTGTCCCATTTCCTCTCCGGTATGGGAAGAGGTTGCATGACTCTTCCAGGCTGTTTCCTTCCAGCTTTCACTTGTTGACAAACCATACATCTTGACACAAAATCAGCAATCTCCCTCTTCATGTTGTCCCACCAAAAATGTTCCTTCAAATCTCTATACATTTTGGTGCTCCTAGGGTGTGTAGAGAAATTGGAACTATGAGCATCATCCAGCAATTCCCTTTTTAGATCAGGTAAATCGGGAACACAAAGTCTCTTCCCGAATTTAAAAATTCCATCTTTATACACAAAGTCTCTCAATCTCCCATCATTCACAGCTTTAATCTTCTTCTGAAATTCTTCATCATCGGTCTGAGAACTCTTAATCCTTTCTAGTAAAGATGGTTTGGCAACCATTTGAAAAAGCATTGATGTTTCACCTTCCCTGGTTATTCCCATGTCCATCTTCACTAGATCCATGAAAATTGGATCCCTTTAAATTCTCATCATGTTCAAAACTCCATGGTCTTTTCTTCTCAAAGCATCTGCCACCATGTTTGCTTTCCCCGGGTGGTAGTGTATCGTGCAATCATAATCCTGGAGTAATTCAAGCCATCTCCTTTGCCTCATGTTGAGTTCTTTTTGTGAGAAAATATACTTCAAACTCTTGTGATCAGTATAAATCTCACATTTTCACCATAGAGGTAGTGTCTCCATATCTTCAAAGAAAAGATCATAGCTGCTAACTCAAGATCATGAGTAGGATAGTTTTGTTCATGAATTTTCAACTGTCGTGATGCATAGGCAATAACTCTATCATTCTGCATAAGGACACAACCAAGTCCTTTCTTTGATGCATCACTATAAATAATGAACCCATCATTCCCCGATGGTAGAGTCAATATAGGAGCATTGACTAATCTTCTCTTCAGTTCTTCGAAACATTCTTCACACTCTTTTGTCCAAACAAATTTAACCCCTTTACGTGTGAGCTTCGTTAATGGGTTAGCCAATCGGGCAAAATTCTAGACGAAACGTCGATAATAACCTGCCAAACCAATAAAACTACATACCTCAGTTATACTCGTAGGTGTTGGCCATTCTTGGATTGCCTTGGTCTTAGAAGGATCAACAGAGATTCCATCTTTAGAGACAATATGGACAAGAAAAGAAATATCCTGAAGCCAGAATTCACACTTGCTAAACTTCCCATATAATTCATGCCTCTTCAGAGTCTTCAAGATAATGCGCAAGTGATTTTCATGATCTTCGTAGGTTTTGGATTATAACAAGATATCATCAATAAATACCACCACAAATTCATCGAGATACTCCTTGAAAACTCTATTCATCAGATCCATGAATACAGAGGGTGCATTAGTCAATCCAAACGACATTACGGTAAACTCGTAATGCCCATACCTGGTTTGAAATGCTGTCTTCGGAATGTCTCCCTTCTTCACACACAACTGATGGTATCCAGATCGAAGGTCAATCTTTGAAAAGTATTGATCTCCATGCAGTTGGTCAAATAAATCATAAATACGAGGTAGGGGATACTTGTTCTTTATCGTTATAGCATTGATCTCCCTGTAGTCGATACATAACCTCATAGATCCATCTTTCTTTTTAACAAAAAGAACAAGGGCTCCCCATGGAGAAACACTAGGGAGAATAAATCCCTTATTACTCAATTCCTCTAGTTGTTTCTTTAGTTCGACTAATTCCACAGTGGCCATTCTATAAGGGGTCTTTGATATAGGCCTTGATCCAGGAATCAAATCAATGGAAAACTCAACTTCTCTTTCTGGAGGATGTCCAGGTAAATCTTCCGGAAATACATCTACAAATTCTTTCACAACAGGTACATCCTCTATCTAAACATTCCTTTCCTCACCGACAGTTATTTCATTCTCTTTCTCCCCAATAATTGAATTAAGTTGAGCTACTGGGGGTGGATCTAAATAAGAATTAGGTGGTGACGATTCTGCTCTAAAAATAAGGTGTTCCTTATCATATTCATCAAGAATCGTAACCTCTTTCTTCTTACAATAAATCTTCGCATCATAGTCCGAAAGACAGTCCATACCGAGGATTATATCAAACTCAATCATAGGTATGATGATGAGATCAGAAGATAAAGAAAATTTATGTGCTCTAATGGGGACTGATTCACAAAACTTTGTTGCAATGATACTTCCCTTAGGAGTTTTAACTGACAACTCCCTTATTAAATCAAATTGGAAATATCTAATTTTCTTATCAAACTGGGAAGATATGAAACAATGCGATGATCCAGAATCAAATAATGCTTTTGCTAAACTTGAGGAAACCATTAAATTACCTGCCACCACGTCTTTCGGAGCTTCTACCTCAGCAGTAGTGATAGCATAAGCCTGGCCTTGATCCCTTGGCCTTTTCTGAGGTAAGTTCTCCTGACGCTTAGGACATTCATTTGCATAATTCCCCATTTCCCTACAATTGTAGCACTAAACGTTGGTAGCTTCCTTCATCCCCTTTAAATCACGAGCTTGGTGGCCTTTTTCATCACACTTGTAACAGACTCCCATTCCCTTCAAGAAAGTACCAGAGTGTTTCTTCCCAAATTTACCACAAGATGGATATTCAACCTTTCCCTTCTTCCCCTTATTTCCATTCCCAGATTGATCAGCAGGTCTCTTCTTCTCATGCTTTGCTTTAAAGTCATAAGACTTAGAGAATTCCTTTTCGGTCTTGATAGCACATGAGACAATGTCTTCGTACGATGAAAAGGATTGTGAGACTAATGCTCGACAGAGAAATGGTTTTAACCCATCAAAGAAACGATAAATCTTACTTCTTTGGTTACGTATATAATCACCAGCGTACCTTGCTATCCTTGTAAAGTTAGCCTCATACTTTGCGACATTCTCATCCTCCTTCTGTCTCAGAATTAGAAATTTCCATTCCATATCTGCTCGATGGTCGCGAGGAAAGTATTTTTCTAAAAACAGATCTTTGAACTCTCTCCATTCCATATTTAATACTTCATCATCTTCATTCATGTTTTGAATCAATGACCACCATTGATCAGCATCTCCAGTGATGCGGTAAACTGCCATGATAACTTTTTCCCTTTCACTGCTCCCCAAAGCCTGAAATATTATCTCTAGGGAATTTATCCACTTCTCGGCTACTAAGGTATTTGTATTCCCATTGAACGTTGGTGGGTTTTTCCTCATGAATCGATCTAACATTGATCCTCCACGCTGCGGATCAGGGTGCTCCATACGGGTACGGTTATTATTCATAACCTGAGTAAGTTGTCCCAGTATGGTGATTAGCTGATTGGCACCAGTTGCATCACCAGCCCCACTATAATTATCTTGAGCAGGAGGGAAATCCCTACATGGAGTGCGTGCATTGATACGGTTTCCATTTCTTCCACTAGGCGCCATTTCTAAACAATGGCATAAACTAGATCAGTTTATGAATCAAAATACATAATCCCATACTTATAAAACACTTAACATAAATTAAACTATTTATGGATATAATCCATAATCATAAAAATGTTTTCTTTGAGGAATTATATACTCATAAACCCTTCATAATGATTTGTAAAGAAAATGAGAGTTATCCTAAGCATATCCCCCGGGAGTGTCGTAACCAAGAGTGCAGCAAGGCCCGTTGTCGTCCACCAGTTCCCGTTCGAGTATAGCTCAAAGCGGTGTTTTCGGGTTTTACCCCTAGGTACATCTGTGTCAGAGCCGCCTCTACCTGCTCGTATCCAGACAGGGATGTATTGCTCAGAAAACTCACAAAATCTCTACAATACCAAAATTCTAGGAATTTCTTCTATACTAATCCTCAAAGTTCATCTTAGGTCTACGTGCTCTAATCAGAGTTTATCTAAATCTAGCTTCCAAGGTTTGTACTAAACTTCCTCTGATACCAACTATAACGCCCCGACCCCAGTTACCCAGAGTCGGTGCATTAATTACATAACATTTTCATGATCACAAGAAAGATCAAATCTCGAAAGACCGATTGGTTTAGTAGCCTTGGAAACACTAGATATATTCATAAGTTTTACATTACATCATCAAAATAAAAAAAACTACTACAACAACATATTGTCTCCATAGTCCACACTATTAACCCCTTATAATATCCTTGCAAGTCATTCATAATTTACTTCTTCACATCCTGGGAAAATAAAACATAGAAAAGGGGTGAGCTCAAATGCCCAGTAAAGATAACAATATAGCGGAAACTTTCATAAATAATAATAAACATTTAAGGAAATGTATAACTAAAACAAAAGCCTTTTAAACTTTAACTTCAACATAGTATGGCATAAATAAAATGAAATAATTCCATTTACTTATTCACATGGATATTCTACTAATCGAATAATCACATGCAATATCAATAACCACTTTCATAATGATGGAATGCATAATGCCAGACTATCATAACCACATAGCCAAGGCCTCGTGCCAAGACTACAAATAAGATTTTGCCAAGGCCTTGTACCAAGACACTAGTTTGTCTCATGAGACCTACCGATGCATCGAGTTGCTATAGCGGGCTCCACCCGTCACATATTAAGTCCAATGCATTCTTATATGAAAAGGTTTAAACATAACATAAACATTCGTATTAAAACTAGCATACGAAATGTCAATACTTTCACCATAAACCATGAATGGTATATAAAACAAATAGCACATCCACAGTCAAACATATCACAAAACCTTCAATACATTATAAAATTTTTGTATCATAATATATCATCCTCAAATAAGCGTAAAATCCATTAAAGTATGTTGACATAGATGAAATCAAAACTCTTTTTAAAGAAATATCTCTTTCTATTTTGAAATCATTTAAGAGACATATATTTATAAAATAAAACATTTTCTTTTAAAATATTCTTATAATCTTGTAAGGTAAGCTTTGACGATTTTATAACGGTGGAAAATAACCGCACCCGCGGTATAAGTTAAAAAAAACATTCTTATCTTAATTCTGTCGAAAAGGTTAAAAAGCACCTTGTTTGGAAAACGACGGAAAGATTCCCTTATAAACCTCTTATAAAAAGTCAAACAAGGGTATAAATGACTTTAACCCATATTCTTTTAAATATTAAAAATGTTTTGAAATACATTTTGAAGAAACATGGACGTGGATGATAACGAGATCCCAGTAGATTATTACGTATAAACAACCTCAGATAATGAAGAGATTGTGAAATAACCCTTACCTTGTACTTTTCCTTGGTTGGGGTAGGTTAACCTCCTGTATAATGGTGAAATAATTGTTATTAAATTATAAAAGAATCATATACATTAATATGATGTCATATATGATCTTTTAATATTGATTTGATAATAATATCTTAGTATTATCATTGTTTCGGGTGTTAACTTACTTGTTTTATTTTATATGTTTTGTTACGTAAGCCATGTTTGTAATGGATAAGTTGTATATTATTCATATCCAGAATGATATCAAGTCCTTAAACATCATTTTTAAATCATCAAATGATAATTATACTTGAATGGATACGATGGAGAATGAATCTTATCGCGTTTGTGGAGACGGTAGTCCGTACGTACGCACGAGCGACAATATCATTCTTTTGACATTAAAATAATATATAAATGGATGTTATATCATATATACAGAATAATTAACATGTTATATTTATTATTTACATGAGTTGCACATCATTATTATACCCATCCAAATAATAATATATTGAATAACAATTACACCACGACGTGGAGACGGTAAGCCGTACGTACGCACGTATGGTGACATGTTATTCAAAGGGTGGATAGAATACTGAATATGGTTGTACCATATTTATAATAACATCACAGTATATGTGAGATACTGGAGTTTTTATTTTAGAATGGTAAGAAAAAAGAAAGAAGTAGTGGAAGAAGAAAGGAACTTGAAAAGGGGTGGTGAAAACATTACCTCTTCTTCGGGTTCTTCCTTTTGATTTGATCAAAAGGGATCCTTAGGTTGGATTTCTGATCAAACTAAGGCCTCTAGGTTGTATTTAGGGAAGTTGGTAGAGTATTTGGGTAGAGTTTGGCCGAGCCAAGTGGCTTGAGAGGTGTGAGGAATGAGTAGAAGTGGTCTCCTTTTATAAGGGAGAGGAGGGGCTCTTTAGGAAAGAGTGAAAGTATTACTTTATAATATAATTATATTCGGTTTATAATGGTCCAAAAATCATTGAGGTCGAAGATAAGATGACTCATTTTTTAAATAACATCAACCAATAAGAATTGGACAGGTTTTAGATAATATTTTAATCATTATAATGTTATTTATTTAAATGATTTATTAATGAGGTAAACATTGCATCATTATTGTGTCATTAATAATTTAAATTATTTGATGTATAAAAATTATAAATAAAATATCATTATGTATTAAATATTTTTATCTTTCTAATGAATATTTATAATCGAAAATCCAACATGTATAACCCTATGTAAAAATTGTTCTTCTAAAAGATGTAAGCTTATGCCATTTTTATTTTTATTTTAACTTTATTAATATAATGTGTCCCTACCACATACAAGTGGATCTAAGGGGTCCCCAAATCGACCCAAGGATGCCCATGGTCGGGTATGTGTCCACCAATAAGGTTAGGACACGTTTTAGGTTAATTTTGTATTATTATAATATTATTTTTTAACCCTTATTTACCGGATTTACCCTTTAACCATGGTAAATAAAATATTTACCGCAGTAATTATTCAAAATGTCTAAAAATAAAAGTTACCTATTTTCACAATTTGGAAATCCTGATTACATATATGGAATCCATTTTTCTAAATTCAAAACATAGAAGTGGCAGAAATTAATTTAAAATTAATTCCCGCTGTCAAAACAAAAAACGTGTTTTTAAGAGGTAATAACTATCAAAAGATTGACACTTGTTTATGTTCGGTTTAATTGTAAAATTATGTCCAATGACCAACATTATATTAAATGGTAAAAATATATTCTAAATATACTTTAAAACCACTCAAATTTATAATTTATCAATATTAATTATTTAGATTAAAAAAGTTGATTTTAATTAAAATTTAGTAATTTTCACTATTCATCAAAATATAAAAGTTATCCGAAAAGTACCAAAATTTCACCCTAGGCTAATTTCAATATTCAGAATCCAAAAATGAAGTCCATTTTGAAATATAAAATATATATGATTTCAAAAATTAGGTATTACTATTCACAACGGCTAGTTTAATTAGTTGTGGTGTGTGTTAGAACTCGAGGTTGCGTACAACACACGCTATCGCATTATTCGAAGGGAAACGTACCGTGGAAGCTTGGGGTGTTACATATTTGACAAGTTTAAGTCTTATATTATACATTATATTTTCATTTTATTTAAATTGTTCATTAATGTGGTAATCGCTGCATCATCATGGTGTCATAAAAAAATTAATTTATTTAATGTCTAATAATTATAAAAAATACCATGATTTAAGAAATATTTTTAAATTTCCAATGACTTTTTATAGTCCAAGAGATCATTTATGTAGACAAAATTAAATTTTTTTTACTTAGGTGTTACAAACTTTTGTGATATTCTCCTTTAAAAATAAAATGATAAAGTGTCACTATCACCCAAAAGTGATTCCATGGGGTCCCAATGTTTGGAACAGGGCATCCCATGGTCGGCCATGACATTAAAAGTAGCATTAGGACACATTTTTGGGTCATTTTTTATTATTATGATATTATTTTATTACCCTTAACTACCCGATTACTAATTAATCATGATAATTAAAGATAATTACTGTCGTTACTATCCATAATGTCCAAACACAAAAGATTCTTAATTAAATAATTTGGAACTTATGATTAAAAATATGGAATACATTTTACCAAATTTCAAACACATAAATAGCAATAATTAATTTAAAAATAATTCTCATTGTCAAAACAAATAACGGGGTTTTGAAACAATATCTATGAAAATTTTGGCACTTGTTTATGCTCAATTACAGAGTGAAATTAATCCTAATGACCACCATTGGATTAAATGGTAAAAATATATTATATTTACAATTAAAAAAAATTAAAAATATAATCTATTCATATAATTAAATTAGATGAAAAAGCAGTTTTGAAATAAAATGCAGTATTTTTGTCACTATTCATAAAAACTAAACATTGTCAGAAAAATACCAAAAATTTATCCAAAGTAAATTTAAATGTACCAATTATAATGAATAAGTTTATTTTGACAAATAGAGATTATAAAATTGTCAAAAGTTTTATTTAAAAATGGTTTTCCATCAAAATGTGGTAAAATAATCTTTTAAAAATATTAGAGAATTCTATGCTTAAGATTGGATTTATTCTCATTTTATGCCTCTTAAAACACTATCCAATTCATAAATAGACATAGATATGAAAATCCATAATTATTTAATTACTTGATATTTTACATCCTTCCCCCCTTTGAAAATTGCATCCCCGCAATTTATTTACTTATTGAATAAGTGGAGGTATTTATCCCTCATTGCATTTTAAGATTCTCATGTTGCCTCTTCAATCATGTGGTTTTTTCACAAAGCCTTTACTTGATGAATCACCTTACTTCGTAACACCTGATCCATGTGGTCAAGAATCGGGACATGTTGTTCCTCATAAGATAGGTTCTCTACCAACTGAACTACCTCTGGACTCAATACATGAGATTGATCTGGCATGTACTTCATTAACATTGAAACATGAAAAACATTGTGTACCTAAGATAAACTCGGAGATAAATCCAATCGGTATGAAACTGATCCAACTCTCTCTAGAATTTCATATGGTCCAATGAAACATGGACTCAGCTTTCCTTTCTTACCAAATCGCATCACATTTTTCGATGGTGAAACTTTGAGGAAGACATAATCACCTACCACAAAAAAGAGATCCTTCCTCCTGTTGTCTGCATAACTTTTCTGCCTGATCTGAGCTGTTCTCATGTTTCTCTGTATCAGCTAAACTTTTTCTGCCAACTCTGCTACCAATTCTGGTCCCATCAACTTCCTTTCACCCACTTCATCCCAAAAATCTGGAGTTCGACACTACTTCCCATTTAATGCCTCAAATGAATGAAAACTGTTATTATAAGAAAACTCAACCAAAGTAAGATATTGGTCCCAACATACTTGATAATCCACTAAACAAGCACGTAGCATATCCTCCAATATCTTAATTTTTCGTTCTGACTGCCCATCTGATTGAGGATGAAAATCTCTTCTAAAATTTAATTCAGTACCCAACGACATCTGAAGGCCTTTACAAAAGATAGAAGTAAACCTAGGATCACGATCAGATACAATGGAGAGGGGAACTCCATGTAACTTGACTATCTCTTTAAGATACAAACGAGAAAGTTGATCTAGGGAAAAAGTATCTCATATAGCAAGGAAATGAGAAAATTTAGTCAAACGATCAACAATAACCCAAATTTCATTATTAACTCAAGGTTCTTTCAGCAATCCAACAACGAAGTCCATGGATATATTCTCCAATTTCCACTCTAGTACTGGTAAAGGTTGAAGAATCCCTTTTGGTAACTACCGCTCTGCATTAACCTTTTCACAGTTCAAACACTTCACAGTAAAATCAGCAATATTTCTTTTTATTCCATCCCACCAGTAATACTTCTGAAGATCTCTATACATCTTAGTACATCCTGGATGAACTAAAAATGGAGAACTATGAGCTTCACATAACAACTCTCCCTTCAACTGTGAATCACACGGCACACACAATCTCTTCCCAAATCGCAAAACACAGTCATTATCAATGTTGAATTCAGGCAACTTACCCTTCTAAACCAGTTCTACCTTTTTCTGCAACTCACTATCTTGCTTCTATGTTTGCTTAATTCTGTCTGATAGAGAAGATTTCATTGATACCTGAAACAAAATAGATGCACATCCTGCACCAACAACTTCTATGCCAAAGTTCATCAAATCCTTGACCAAAGTATCACATTCCAAATATAACATGGTTAATGAAGCATTACCTTTTCAACTCAAAGCATCATCCACTATATTTACTTTTCCCAGATGGTAATGAATTGTACAATCATAATCCTTGATTAATTCCATCCATCTCCTCTATCTCATGTTCTATTCTTTATGAGTGAATATATACTTTAAGCTTTTTTGATCTGTATATATTTCCCATATTACACCATACAAATGATGCCTCAAAATTTTTCAAGAAAAAACAACAGCAGCTAATTCCAAATCATGTGTATGGTAATTTACCTTATGAGTTTTCAACTGACGGGAAGCATATGCAATTACCTGATCATTCTGCATTAGGACGCACCCAAGTCCATTCAATAAAGAATCATTGTAGATTACAAACTCACTATTCTTTGCAGGTAGTGCCAAAACTGGAGCATTCATCAATCTTAATTTAAATTCCTAAAAACAATCATCACATTCTTTTGTCTAGATAAACTTAACACCCTTCTGAGTTAACTTAGTCATTGGACTAGATAACTGGGAAAAAATTCTAACAAACCTTCCGTAATAGCCTGAAAAGCCAAGAAAACTACGAAACTCAGTTACATTTGTCGGTCTTGGTCATTCTTCAACCACCTTTGTTTTTTCAAGATCAATAGTTATCCCATCATTAGAAACAATGTGACAAAGGAATAAAATTTTTTTCAACCAAAACTCACACATGCTGAATTTCCCATACAATTTCTTTTCTTTTAAGGTTTTCAAAATAACCAATAAATGACTTTCACGCTCCTCTTTACTTTTAGAAAACACCAAAATATATTCAATTAAAACAACCAAAAACTTATCCAAGAACTCATGGAAAATTTTATTCATAAGGTCCATGAATACAGCAGGTGCATTGTTTATCCCAAAATAAATTACTAAAAATTCATAATGGCCATATCTTGTACAAAACGTGGTCATCGGAACATCTGCTTCCTTTTCCTTCAACTAATGGTACCCTGATCTCAGGTCAATCTTTGAAAAATACTGAGCTCCCTGGAGCTGATCAAACAAATCACCTATATGAGGCAAATGATATTTGTTCTTAACAGTGATGAAATTGAAGGCTCTATAATCAATGAAAAGACTTATATAACCATCTCTCTTTTTAACAAATAAGACAGGATCACCCCAAGGTGATGTGCTAATTCAAATGAAACCTTTATCTAATAAATATTGCATTTCCCCTTCAACTATAAAAGTTCAATTTGAGCCATTCGATAAGGGGGTTTTGAAATTGGCATAGAATCAGGAGAAAAGTCAACAGTAAATTCAAATTCCAGATCTGTTATTATTCCATGAAACTCATCAGGAAAAACATCAGGATACACATTTACCACTGGCACATCATTAATCTGAACGGTTCCTTTTTTTAAACAATATGTGCAAGGTAACATTCATTTCCATCTTTTACAAGTTTCTCGGCCTCTTGATATGTTATCAACAGTAAGGGTTCATTCTTGTACACAAACTAAAAGTCTTTCTAAAAAGGAACTTATTTAGCTCTACAATCAATCTTAGTATGGTAAACAGAGAGCCAATCCATACCCAGGATAACATCAAACTCTACTAAATGTAAAACAATAAGGTTTTCAAGTAGGTTCATTCCACGGATAATGATAGGAAGATTACTCTAAATTCTTTATGCCTCAACATTTACCCCAGGTGTTTTTACCATAAGTTCAGGAGAAATTTCGTGAGATGGTATTCCTAATTTACTAGAAAATTTTTCAGAGAGGAAATAATGTGTAGACCCTAAATCAAACAACACATTAGCATAATCCGAGAAAACAAACAAAGTACCTGATACCGCTTCATTTGATGGAACAACATCTGCTGAAGTATTTGAAATGGATTTCACCACACCATTATACTTATAGTCTGACTACTTCTTATCATTCATGCTCTTTGTTGGACACTCGTTTACATAATGACCCATCTCATTGCACTTGAAACATTTCTCTAACTGTAAATAAAATTTTGTCTTACCATCACCCTGATCTTTTTTAGTGCAATCACGAGCCTTATGTCCCATCTTACCACATCGGTGGCACTTTCCAGAATTCAGAAGACATTCCCCAGCATTCCTTTTACCACATTTATCGCAAACTGGAAACATAGTTTTCTTACCGTCAGACCTTTTTGAATAATTCTTCACTTTCTCCTGCCACCTCGATCTCTTCTTCTATTAGTTGTTATAGAACAAATGATCATCGGAAAACTCCATTTACATCTTCTCAGAACATCGAAGAAGCTTTTCATAACTCTTGAAATCACGATAAGATAAAAGTAATAGTCAAATGGGTTTATAAATTGTATTAAAGAGGGTCGTGTATAAAACAAAATATGCCTCAATGAAAGAAGATTGAGATGAAGTCCCATACCTCATGTACAACTTGACTCTCTCGTTATTTAATCTCCTGAATAAAAAACATGAGTTAATTTATACATTCTTAAGAACATTTTTAATGTTCATTATTCCTTTTATATCACTTATTACCATGTTATAGACACTATGTAATTATTTATGTTAATAACGGTCGTTTTTTCGATCATTGGTACTTGAGTAAAAAATAAACTCCTTATAATTACAAGTTGTTCATGTGGTAAAATATCCATTATATCCAGAATTATATTCATGATGTAGATATCATATATATCTTATATATCCAGTATATACATTCATTTATAATATTACATTACATTTAGAGGTAGGAAATGAAATGCACCATTCATGGAGACGGTAAGTCGTACGTACGCATTAACGCTACTTTCATTTCTATTTCGTATTTAATGGAATGAATTAATAATGATATAAAGGTATATTATAATTATAGTATAATATCATATATAATATCATTAACTCCATCCTTTATACATCCCACATATGTCATTAATGAATCAAATCACTTTGAGGGGGCGGTAGTCCGCACTTCCTAAAATGAAGATATCATGTTTACCCTTAATGGAATCCATAAAGGTATGACATAAATGAAAAATAAATAAGCATAAGGAAAACATAAACATAATATATATAATATATAAATATAGTTACATCTTAATAGTCACCATGAAAGGTGTTAAAAGAAGATTTAACAATCATCGATTCGGGAGGCAGAAATTTTCCATCCACGAATACAATATGTTCTTTAACCATTAGACGGAGGTGTGTGTATGTGAAGCTCTAATAATTCTCATAAAAACATCCTACTATATTTAAGATAATGGTTTTGTTACAAAATAATGTAATAAATAGATTTTATGGGTTTGGAGAAGCAAAATAAAACAAAAGAACACAAGTGAATACATTACATTTAAATCGGGTAACTCCTATTGGTTTGAAATAAAAGTGTTTTTAGAGAATTATGCCTATGGTATGCCTTATATGATGAATAGAGGGATGTGTAGATATAAAATGATCAGATAATAGCTGATCCAATGGCTTGATAGGTGCGGTTAAGAAGGTAGAGGTGGGGGCCTTTAATTAGAGGGAGGAGGGGCACTCTTGGAAAGTCAAGAAATGTTACTTTATATTACAATGAGTTTGGATTTTAAAGGTCCCACATTGATATATTTAAAGGATAAGTTGATAAGGATTCTAAATATACTCATCCAATATGTCTTTGACACGTTTAAGTCTTATATTTTACATTATCGTTTTATTTTATTTAAATCGTTCATTAATGATGTAATCGATGCATCATCATGGTGTCATATAAAATTTTATTTATTTAATCTCTAAAAATTATAAGAAAAATACTATGATCTAGGAAATCACTTTATATTTCCAATGACTATTTATAGTCCAAGTGATAATTTATTTAGGCAAAATTAATATTGTTTTACTTAGGTGTTACATACTTTTGTGATATTCTCCTTTCTTTAAAAATAAAATGATAAAGTGTCACTATCACCCAAAAGTGATTCAATGGGGTCCCAAAGTTTGGTACAAGGAATTACATGGTCTGCCATGACACAACTAGTAGCATTAAGACACAATTTGGGGTCATTTTTTATTATTATGATATTATTTTATTACCCTTAACTACCCGGTTACTAATTAATCACGATAATTAATGATAATTACTGTTGTTACTATTCATAATGTCCAAAAACAAAAGAGTATTAATTTCATAATTTGGACCTTACGATTCCAAATATGGAATCCATTTTACAAAATTACAAACACATAAATTGAAATAATTAATTTAAAAATAATTCCCGTTGTGAAAACAAATAGCGGGTTTTTTGAAACAATATCTATGAAAAGTTTGGAACATGTTTATGCCCAATTACGAAGTGAAATTAATCCAAATGACCACCATTGGATTAAATGGTAATAATATATTCTATTTACACTTTAAAACAAATTGAAAAGATAATCTATCCATATAATTAACTTAGATGAAAAATCATTTTTGAAGTAAAATTCAGTATTTTTGTCACTATTCATAAAAAAATAAACATTGTCAGAAAAATAAAAAAAATTATCCAAAGTAAATTTCAATGTACCAATTACAAGGAATAAGTTTATCTTGAAAAATAGAGCTTATAAATTTGTAAAAAGCTTTATTTAAAAATGGTTTTCCATTAAAAGGAGGTAAAACATTCTTTTAAAAATATTAGAGAATTCTATGCTTATGATTGGATTTATTCTCATTTTAATCCCCTTAAAACGCTATCCAATTCATAAATAGACATAGATATGAAAATACATAATTCTTTAATTACTTGGGATGTTACATACTTCCCCCCTTTTGAAAATTTCATCCCCTGAATTTATTTACTTATTAAATAAGTGGGTGTATTTATCCCTCATTGCATTTTCATATTCTCATGTTGCCTCTTCAATCATGTGGTTTTTCCAAAAAACCTTTAATTGATGAATCACCTTATTCTGTAACATCTGCTCCCTGTGGTCAATAATCTAGACATGTTGTTTCTCATAAGAAAGGTTCTCTTCCAACTGAACTACCTCTGGACTCAAAACATGAGATGGATCTGGCATGTACTTCCTTAACATTGAAACATGAAAAACATTGTGTACCTGAGATAAACTCGGAGGTAAAGACACTCGGTATACAACTGATCCAAATATCTATAGAATTTCATATGGTCCAATGAACCTTAGACTCATCTTTCCTTTCTTACCAAATCGCATCACACTTTTCCATGGTGAAACTTTGAGGAAGACAGGATCACCTACCACAAAAGAGAGATCCTTCCTCCTGTGGTCCGTATAACTTTTCTACCTGCTCTGAGCTGTTCTCATGTGTCTTTGTATCAGCTAAATTTTTTTTGCCAACTCTTCTACCAATTTCGGTCCCATAAACTTCCTTTCACCCACTTCATCACAAAAATCTGTAGTTCGACACTGCTTTCCATATAATGCCTCAAATGGTGCCATCTGTATACTGGAATGAAAAATTTTACTATAATAAAACTCAATCAAATAAAGATGATGGTCCCAAATTCCCTAAAAATCCATCGAACAAGCACATAGAATATCCTCCAAATTCTGAATTTTTCATTCTGACTGCCCATCTGATTGAGGATGAAAAGTTGTACTAAAATTTAATTCAGTACCCAATGACATCTAAAGGCCTTTCCAAAAGTTAGAAGTAAACCTGGGATCACGATCAGATACAATGGAGAGGGGAACTCTATGTAACCTCACTATCTCTTCAAGATACAAATGAGAAAGTTGATCTAGGGAAAAGGTATCTCGTATAGCAAGGAAATGAGCAGATTAAGTCAAGAGATCAAAAATAACCCAGATTGCATTATTACCTCAAGGTGTCTTCGGCAATCCAACAATGAAGTCCATAGATATATTCTCCCATTTCAACTCTGGTACTGGTAAAGGTTGAATCATCCCTTTTGGTAACTATCGCTCTGCTTTAACCTGTTGAAAAGTCAAACACTTCACAGTAAAATCAGCAATATCTCTTTACATTCCATCCCACCAGTAATACTCCCGAAGTTTTCTATACATCTTAGTACTGCCTGAATGAACTGAAAACAGAGAACTATTATCTTCACATAACAACACTCTCTTCAACTGTGAATCACATGACACACACAATCTCTTCCCAAATCTCTAAACACAATCATTATCAATGTTGAATTCAGGCAACTTACCCTTCTGAACCAGTTCTACCTTTTTCTGCAACTCACTGTCTTGCTTCTGTGCTTGCTTAATTCTGTCTGAAAGAGAAGAATTCACCGATACCTGAAACAGAACAGAAGAACATCCTGTCCCAACAAGTTCTATGCAAAATTTCATCAAATCCTTGACCAAAGGATCACGTTCCAAACGTAACATGGTTAATGAAGCATTACTTTTTCGACTCAAAGAATCATCCACTTTATTTGCTTTTCCCGGATGGTAATGAATTGTACAATAATAATCCTTGATTAATTCCATCCATATCCTCTGTCTCATGTTCAATTATTTCTTAGTGAATATATACTTTATACTTTTTTTATCAGTATATATTTCACACATTACACCATACAAATGATGCCTCCAAATTTTTCAAGCGAAAACAACAGAAGCTAATTCCAAATAATGTGTAGGGTAATTTACCTCATGATTTTTCAACTGACGTGAAGCATATGCAATTACCTGATCATTATTCATTAGGACGCAACCAAGTCCATTCAATGAAGCATCACTGTAGATAACAAACTCACCATTCCTGGAAGGTAGTGCCAAAACTGGATCATTCACCAATCTTCTTTTCAATTCCTAACAACAATCATCACATTCTTTTGTCCAGATAAACTTAACACCCATCTAAGTTAGCTTAGTCATTGGACTAGACAACTGGGAAAAATTTCTAACAATCCTTCGGTTATAGCTAGCCAATCCAAGAAAACTATGAATCTCAGTTACATTTGTGGGACTTTTCCATTCTTCAACAAGCTTTGTTTTTGCAGGATCAACAGTTATCCCATCTTTAGAAACAATGTGACCAGGGAAAGAAATTTGTTTCAACCAAAACTCACACTTTCTGAATTTCCCATACAATTTCTTTTCTTTTAAGGTTTTTAAAATAACCCTTAAATGACTATCATGCTCCTCTTTACTTTTAGAAAACACCAAAATATCATCAATGAAAACAACCACATACATATCCAAGAACTCATGAAAAATTCTATTCATAATGTCCATGAATACAACAGGTGCATTGTTTAGCCCAAAAGGCATTACTAAAAATTCATAATGGTCATATCTTGTACAAAACGCGGTCTTCGGAACATCTTCTTCCTTTACCTTCAAGTGATGGTACCCTGATCTCAGGTCAATCTTTGAAAAATACTAAGCTCCCTGGAGCTAATCAAACAAATCATTGATATGAGGCAAAGGATATTTGTTCTTAATAGTGATGTTATTCAAGGCTCCATAATCAATGCAAAGTCTCGTAGAACCATCTTTTTTTTAACAAATAAGACAGGATCACCCCAAGGTGATGTGCTAGGTCGAATGAAACATTTATCTAATAAATCTTGTAATTGCTCCTTCAACTCTAAAAGTTCAATTTGAGCCATTCGATAAGGGGGTTTTGAAATTGTCTTAGCATCAGGAACTAAGTCAACAGTAAATTCAACTTCCTGGTCTGGTATTATTCTAGGGAATTCATTAGAAAAAACATCAGGATACTCATTTACCACTGACACATCACTAAGCAGAACGGTTCCTTTGTTTTCAAAAATATTTGCAAGGTAACATTCATTTCCATATTTTAAAAGTTTATCAGCCTATAGATATGTTATCAACAGTAAGGGTTCATTCTTGTACACAAACTGAAAGTCTTTCTGAAAAGAAAATTCTTTAGCTCCACAATCTATCTTAGCATGGTAAACAGAGAACCAATCCAAACCTAGGATAACATCAAACTCTACAAGAAGTAAACACTAAGGATTTCAAGTAGGTTATTTCCATGTATAATGATAGGAATATTCTTATAAATTATTTTTTCTTCAACATTTCCCCCTGGTGTTTTTACCAAAAGTTTAGGAGTAATTTCTTGTAGAGACCCGAAGCTTATCGTACATGGACATTACATTACATTTGCGGAATACATAGTACATAACAAAAACACACACACAAGGATCGTAATAGTTTAGTGTCTTTGGAAACTCAGAATATAATCTTCTAATCCTGGTGAAAGATCTTCAACATCTCCCATAAAGATCTTCTTTTTTTTACCTAAAACCTTTCTTTATATCCTGGGGAAAAGAAAACATAAAAGGGTGAGCTCAAATGCTCAGTAAGGGTAAACAAAAGAAATATCAATCACATAATTTTCATAAGAACATAACATTTTTGGAAATCTTAACCTGCAAAAGAGAGCATAATTTCATAACATGGGATAAATCATAGAAGTGAAAATGAAATCATAACTTAAAACATTACTCATTGTGGCATACACACATAATCATAGAGAATCATTTCTTGTTAGTCAAGACTCATTGCCAAGACTATCTTAGTGGACAAAGTCCCTTTCTGAATCGAGTAATCATCGTTTCAGTCCTGTTTCACTGAACCGGTATAACCTACCATTCCAGCCATGTCTATCTCATGAGATATGAAATCTTTACCCAATGCATTGGAGGGAGATATAGGTCCCACCCATCTCTTAATGAATCCTTTCTTATGTGTGCCACAAAATCATAAATCATACATCATTGCATAACCCATGTAATAAAAATGGGAATCTTAAACAACATGACATCATAAAACCATTCATATAAGATAAAGGAATTCATAAACATAATTCCATCACAACATAGTCAAATCAATGTAAAAATATGGATATAAACAGAACCCTTTATTATCTTAGATGGAAAATAATTCTGATAAAACACTTGAAATGAATTCTTGAGGAAAATATCCTTTCTTCTTCAAAATCAATTTCTTTTCACAAAACTTCATACAATTTTAAAAGAAATAGATTTTATTAAAAATAGTCATGAAATATTTTGGGGGAAGGTTCATGAAAATAAGGCTTTATAAAACCGTAAAAATCCGTTCGTGCCGTATAAGTTAAAAAAAACATTCTTCGTACTTTTGTCGGAAAAGTCAAAAAGTACCTTGTATGAAAAATGAAAAAAAGATTCCTTTCATATCCTTTACTAAAAACTCATAGAAGGGTAAAATTGGATTTAAAAAATTGTAGGTGGATGGAAATAATATTACATATTGAGGGAACATGGATGTGGATGATAAAATACACCCCAGTAAATACTTACGAATAAACAATCTCGAATAAAAATGAGATTGTGATATTTCCCTTACCTTAGGTCCGACTTGCTTTGTAAGTGTCCGAACCTCCTGTATAATGATTTAAATCATGTTATTGACTTATTAAAGAATCATATTCATTGTTATGATATCATATATGGTTCACTTATGACATTATATTACCCGTTCTTTTTTAAATTCCATGTTAAAGAAGCGTTTTGGGTAAAATCGTTTCATTTATCGTAGGTGTTTTGACTTGTTGTTCTTGACATCATTATTACTTATATCATGATTTACTTACTTCCAGAATATAAAATATTATTTATATATCATATATATTCAGTATATATATATATATATAATAGGTAGATAAATAAAATGAAAAACACCGTTCATGGAGACGGTAGTCCGTACGTACGCATGAACGCTGTTTTTCTTTCCTTATTGTCTTGAAATGGAAGTAAGTGGATGACATACATATGTATATATATATATACATAAATCCAGTAGCTTTATAATGTCATGTATTTCATTATTATTTCTTATATATACATTATAATCATTCTTAAATGGTTAACATGGAGAATGAATCTCATCGCGTCATGGAGACGGTAGTCCGTACGTACGCACGAGCGATGATATCATTTCTATAAATATTGAATTGAATTGGAGTGGATTATAAAATATATCAGAATCAATATGATGTTGTAATAACTATGTATAGTTATTCTTTACACCATTATACCCATCCATGTAAGGTGGTGGTGGAAAATAGATTACACCACGGCGTGGAGACGGTATTCCGTACGTACGCACGCGCGGTGATTTCTTTTTCCGTAGGATGGATAGATGGTGAAATAGGGTTTTTTCATACTTATAATAACATATCAGTATATGAGTGATACTGATGTTATTACTTCATAATGAAACAACCTAAGAAGAAGAAGTGGAAGAAGAAATAAAGATAAAAGAATTGGTAACGGTAATTACCTCTTCTTTGAAGCGCCTCTTTGAGACCTCCTCTTAGGGCACTAGAATTGGTCTTTGAGGAAGACCAGAACCTATAGGATGTTGCTAGGGAAGTGGAGAAGAGATTTTGGCAGGGGTTGGCCGAGCTTGAGTGCTCAAATTGGTGTGAGGAGGAAGGGGGAGGAGGTGTCCTTTTATAAGGGAGGAGAGGGGCACCATAGGAATATCTCAAAATATTATTTTATATTAAAGTCAAAATCGGTTTATAATGGTTCCAAAGGGTCTTATTTCGAAGCTAAAGTGGGGATGGGTCGAAATCCTATCAACCAATAGGATTTAGACAAGTTTAGGGTATTATTGTAACCTTATCAATTAGATTTAACTCTAAGTTAAATAATTTAACTTTTACCGTGTCTTTTTGTTTTCTTTCACTATATGGTTAATAAACTTACTATAACACGCCAAAAGAACCCCAAATTGTATATTATTAATACATATATCCTTATCTAAGTCATTTGGCCGAACCTTAGATTTTTAGGAATAACATAACAATTAATAATATAATATTTGATTTAAAAACTATTTTGTGTCAATTTTGACACTATTTGATATATGATTTTTGTGAAAGTCATAACAGAATTATATGTTCGAACCAAGTTGATTAAATCAACACTAATATATCATAGTAACCTAGAAAATTAGTGTAATTCATAAAAAGTCTTAAATTACATTTATTTTGGTATTTATATTATCAATTATGTCAATATTTCATTAATAAGATAATTACTGCATCATTTTTGTGTCATAAATAAATTATATTATTTGATGTCTAAAAATTACAAATAAAATACCATCATGTAGGAAATCTTTTTAGCTTTATAATGAATATTTATAGTCGAATTTATCTTATGTATAACCCCATATTAAAAATGATTTACTTATTAAACTTTGATTTTAACTATTTTAACCCTTCTTTAAATAAATTAATAATAAATGTCCTAATCTAATCCAAGTGGGCCTAAATGGTCATATTTTATTCCTAAGTTTGTTTTTGGTCGAATTACACTTGTCCAATAGAATTATGACATGTTTTAGGGTAATATTAATATCATATTTACCCTTAGTTACCCTATTTACTATTAACCGCGGTAAAAAAAGTAAAAAGTTACTATTCACCAAAAAATTATTTTCATCTCATTGAACCACATTTTAGTCCTTGATATTAACCGTGTCTTTCGGATTTTCGAAATTCCATTCACAGAAGCGGTAAAATTATGTTTTATGCAAAAATTCAGTTTTTAACCTACCACTTAGTAGTTTCACTATTCATCAAAATTTGATGTTTTTCAGAACAATGCCAAAATTTCATCCCAAGCTATATTTCATATTCCGAATTCAAAAATGAAGTCTATTTTACCAAATTCATAACATAAAAGTTGCATTAATTAATTTTATAATTAAATCCCGCTGTTAAAACAAATAGCGTGTTTTTAAGAAACAATATCTATCAAAAGATTGACACTTGTTTATGTCTAGTTTAAATGTGAAATTACATCCAATGACCAACATTGTATTAAATTGTAAAAATATATTCTAAATATACTTTAAAACCACTCAAATTAATGATTTATCATTATTAATTATTTCGATTAAAAAAGTTTTTTTTAATTATAATTTAGTAATTTTCACTATTCATCAGAATATGAAAGTTATCCGAAAAGTACCAAAATTTCACCTTAGGCTAAATTCGATACTCCGAATCCAAAAATGAAGTCCATTTTGAGAGCTAAAATTTATAAAATTTAAAAAGTGGTTATTACTATTCATAACGGCTAGTTTTAATAATATTTTAATAGCATATCATTGTTTCGTGAAACTCAGTATTACGTACTACACACGCTATCGAGGAAGGTTGCGATTGCGTGTAATGCAAGGCTAGTCAAGGATGTGTGTTGTTCAAGCTCCTTTTGGAGTAGCGTACAACACAAGACATTAATAAAATTAAAAAGAATATTTTTTTCATAAAATCTCGGGCTGTTACATTCTACCCCCCTTAAAATGAATTTCGCCCTCGAAATTCGTCGGGGTTATAAATGGTTTACTATTCTAAAGTTTCTTTAATAGAATCCCACATCGTAAAAAGGAATACCAAAACTTGGCTTTAAAAACTAAAGTATGAAATGTAACGATTACCCAAATAAACTAATCGTTGGGTTTCCACATAGGTAAAAATATGGATATGGAAGAGAAATCTAACCATCATGTTCTGATGGAGAGTGGTAGAGAACATGGCTATGGAAAAGCCAATAATCACAAATCCATAGATTTGTGATGATATAAGGTACCATCTGATTCATCAGGTATAAGATCACTAGGACAACATTTTTGGTTTTGAAGATCATTTCCCTAAAGTTGAAAATTTGAATTAGAATAAATACTTAATTTATTTTGGTACAATCTCACTGTTGTTCGTGTCTTGAACAATTTCCACTTCATCTCTTAAATAAATGATGTTGAATTTGTTATTCGTGAAGTGTTAGCAGATTATGTGATAGAACGACGGGTCATTCCATCTGTCTCAAACAAAAGGTTAGCAAAAATTATATGCATAAGTCGATCTATAGTGAGATTAATCATATATGGTTCCTAAAATGGACTTATACATCATATATCATACTGCTTAATATAATAAATCTAGTTTCTACTAAACAAGGACTTCCTGTAGGTCAGTGGTAGGCGATAAAGGCCAGTCGCACTTCGGTTGTGGGTTCGATTCCCACAGCCTTGTCCGAAGCGATGGGCTGTCGCCCGTCCTGCAGGTTGTCCTTTTTCTAAAACTATAATACTATAACATCCCATCAATAATATCGAAAAAACTTATATCCTTAAACAATACTAACTTATGTCTAACATAATCCATTCCAATATTTAGGCTTATCCATAATACTGCAGTCCATTCTCATAACATAGTGAAAATGATTACCAGAGATTTAATACCATCGTTGATCCCCATATATCATAAGATATATCTTGTTGGTCACATTTCAAACATTCAAAGGCCTTAATCTTGTACTCTCTTGAATACCCATTGAACTTTAGTGAAAACTTGAATGCAGTTAAAAGTTAACACTTTTCACATACCGAAATCCTCAAAATTCTATATACTCAAACCATGATATCACTTAGTCCTTATATCAATCATGAGCTCATGAATACTATCAAACATTTAATTTTCTCCTTATCCCTTCATTATGCGCATATCATCTACATTCCAAAAATATCTGAATAACCTTTCATGGATACTGGTAACATTAATCATACACTTTCAAAACACAAGGAAAGACAACAGTGTAACAATCCATAGATGTCTCTTTATTCCAAAATTACACATGATAAACATGTAATCATTCCACTACATTCTCAAACCATTGACCGAGCTTCAAAAATTCTTTCATCTCACATATCATTTGTAGTCTCTTCATTATCATCCACATAAATACTACCCATATGACCATACTGATTCTCTTCATGAGTCTTTCCCTTAGGGCATTTGTTTGCATAATGCCCATACATTCCACATTTAAAACATTTAACCATTGTTGATGTCGTAGCAATACCATTATCCTCATCCATGGTGTTAACTGAACCTTTTCCTTTGCTCTTACTTGCTTTGTGTCCTTATTTTCCACACCCAAAGCATCTTCCAGTTCCTTTGAAACATTCTCCTTGATGCATCTTCCCACATGATTTACATAGGGGAAATTGAACTTTCTTTCCTCTATGATCATCATGGAACTCCATCTTTCTCTTATTAGTCGAGTCAGGAAACTTACCAAATTTTACTTTATTGATCATGTTGTGAGATTGCTGATTCGGCATAATAATGATGTTTGGACATCCAAATCCCATTTCATTTGGTTTCTCATGAAGAATATAATTCCATTGTCCATCATATCCTCCATTATTGTGAATCATCTTGTTTCCAGCCATTTTCTAAAACCCAAACAGAATAGTGTTAGATGCAAAAATCGTAATAAAGGGGGAGTAACTTAAATATCTATCATCTTTGGTTTAATCTAATATCGTTACCATAGTTCTATAACTATATCCTATACGTATAATTATCCTTAAGGGCATCCCTAGACATACCTTAGAAATATCTCTAGGGATCTTACTAACGTTTTCGCGTCCTAGTTTCCAAAGGTTGACTAAACCTTTCCTCTGATACCAACTGTAGAGACCCGAAGCTTATCGTACATGGACATTACATTACTTTTGCGGAATACTTAGTACATAACAAAAACACACACACAAGGATCGTAATAGTTTAGTGTCTTTGGAAACTCAGAATATAATCTTCTAATCCTGGTGAAAGATCTTCAACATCTCCCATAAAGATCTTCTTTTTTTTTACCTAAAACCTTTCTTTATATCCTGGGGAAAAGAAAACATAAAAGGGTGAGCTCAAATGCTCAGTAAGGGTAAACAAAAGAAATATCAATCACATAATTTTCATAAGAACATAACATTTTTGGAAATCTTAACCTGCAAAAGAGAGCATAATTTCATAACATGGGATAAATCATAGAAGTGAAAATGAAATCATAACTTAAAACATTACTCATTTTGGCATACACACATAATCATAGAGAATCATTTCTTGTTAGTCAAGACTCATTTCCAATACTATCTTAGTGGACAAAGTCCCTTTCTGAATCGAGTAATCCTCGTTTCAGTCCTGTTTCACTGAACCGGTATAACCTACCATTCCAGCCATGTCTATCTCATGAGATATGAAATCTTTACCCAATGCATTGGAGGGAGATATAGGTCCCACCCATCTCTTAATGAATCCTTTCTTATGTGTGCCACAAAATCATAAATCATACATCATTGCATAACCCATGTAATAAAAATGGGATTCTTAAACAACATGACATCATAAAACCATTCATATAAGATAAAGGAATTAATAAACATAATTCCATCACAACATAGTCAAATCAATGTAAAAATATGGATAGAAACAGAACCCTTTATTATCTTAGATTGAAAATAATTCTGATAAAACACTTGAAATGAATTCTTGAGGAAAATATCCTTTCTTCTTCAAAATCAATTTCTTTTCACAAAACTTCATACAATTTTAAAAGAAAGAGATTTTATTAAAAATAGTCATGAAATATTTTGGAGGAAGGTTCATGAAAATAAGGCTTTATAAAACCGTAAAAATCTGTTCGTGCCGTATAAGTTAAAAAAAACATTCTTCGTACTTTTGTCGGAAAAGTCAAAAAGTACCTTGTACGAAAAACGAAAAAAAGATTCCTTTCATATCCTTTACTAAAAACTCATAGAAGGGTAAAATTGGATTTAAAAAATTGTAGGTGGATGGAAATAATATTACATATTGAGGGAACATGGATGTGGATGATAAAATACACCCCAGTAAATACTTACGAATAAACAATCTCGAATAAAAATGAGATTGTGATATTTCCCTTACCTTTGGTCCGACTTGCTTTGTAAGTGTACGAACCTCCTGTATAATGATTTAAATCATGTTATTGACTTATTACAGAATCATATTCATTGTTATGATATCATATATGGTTCACTTATGACATTATATTACCCGTTCTTTTGTAAATTCCATGTTAAAGAAGCGTTTTGGGTAAAATCGTTTCATTTATCGTAGGTGTTTTGACTTGTTGTTCTTGAAATCATTATTACTTATATCATGATTTACTTACTTCCAGAATATAAAATATTATTTATATATCATATATATTCAGTATATATATATATATATAATAGGTAGATAAATAAAATGAAAAACACCGTTCATGGAGACGGTAGTCCGTACGTACGCATGAACGCTGTTTTTCTTTCCTTATTGTCTTGAAATGGAAGTAAGTGGATGACATACATATGTATATATATATATACATAAATCCAGTATCTTTATAATGTCATGTATTTCATTATTATTTCTTATATATACATTATAATCATTCTTAAATGGTTAACATGGAGAATGAATCTCATCGCGTCGTGGAGACGGTAGTCCGTACGTACGCACGAGCGATGATATCATTTCTATAAATATTGAATTGAATTGGAGTGGATTATAAAATATATCAGAATCAATATGATGTTGTAATAACTATGTATAGTTATTCTTTACACCATTATACCCATCCATGTAAGGTGGTGGTGGAAAATAGATTACACCACGGCGTGGAGACGGTATTCCGTACGTACGCACGCGCGTGGATTTCTTTTTCCGTAGGATGGATAGATGGTGAAATAGGGTTGTTTCATACTTATAATAACATATCAGTATATGAGTGATACTTATGTTATTACTTCATAATGAAACAACCTAAGAAGAAGAAGTGGAAGAAGAAATAAAGATAAAAGAATTGGTAACGGTAATTACCTCTTCTTTGAAGCGCCTCTTTGAGACCTCCTCTTAGGGCACTAGAATTGGTCTTTGAGGAAGACCAGAACCTATAGGATGTTGCTAGGGAAGTGGAGAAGAGATTTTGGCAGGGGTTGGCCGAGCTTGAGTGCTCAAATTGGAGTGAGGAGGAAGGGGGAGGAGGTGTCCTTTTATAAGGGAGGAGAGGGGCACCTTAGGAATATCTCAAAATATTATTTTATATTAAAGTCAAAATCGGTTTATAATGGTTCCAAAGGGTCTTATTTCGAAGCTAAAGTGGGGATGGGTCTAAATCCTATCAACCAATAGGATTTAGACAAGTTTAGGGTATTATTTTAACCTTATCAATTAGATTTAACTCTAAGTTAAATAATTTAACTTTTACCGTGTCTTTTTGTTTTCTTTCACTATATGGTTAATAAACTTACTATAACATGCCAAAAGAACCCCAAATTGTATATTATTAATACATATATCCTTATCTAAGTCATTTGGCCTAACCTTATATTTTTAGGAATAACATAACAATTAATAATATAATATTTGATTTAAAAACTATTTTGTGTCAATTTTGACACTATTTGATATATGATTTTTGTGAAAGTCATAACAGAATTATATGTTCGAACCAAGTTGATTAAATCAACACTAATATATCATAGTAACCTAGAAAATTAGTGGAATTCATAAAAAGTCTTAAATTACATTTATTTTGGTATTTATATTATCAATTATGTCAATATTTCATTAATAAGATAATTACTGCATCATTTTTGTGTCATAAATAAATTATATTATTTGATGTCTAAAAATTACAAATAAAATACCATCATGTAGGAAATCTTTTTAGCATTCTAATTAATATTTATAGTCGAATTTATCTTATGTATAACCCCATATTAAAAATGATTTACTTATTAAACTTTGATTTTAACTATTTTAACCCTTCTTTAAATAAATTAATAATAAATGTCCTAATCTAATCCAAGTGGGCCTAAATGGTCATATTTTATTCCTAAGTTTGTTTTTGGTCGAATTAAACTTGTCAAATAGAATTATGACATGTGTTAGGGTAATATTAATATCATATTTACCCTTAGTTACCCTATTTACTATTAGCCGCGGTAAAAAAAGTAAAAAGTTACTATTCACCAAAAAATTATTTTCATCTCATTGAACCACATTTTAGTCCTTGATATTAACCGTGTCTCTCGGATTTTCGAAATTACATTCACAGAAGCGGTAAAATTAAGTTTTATGCAAAAATTCAGTTTTTAACCTACCACTTAGTAGTTTCACTATTCATCAAAATTTGATGTTTTTCAGAACAATGCCAAAATTTCATCCCAATCTATATTTCATATTCCGAATTCAAAAATGAAGTCTATTTTACCAAATTCATAACATAAAAGTTGCATTAATTAATTTTATAATTAAATCCCGCTGTTAAAACAAATAGCGTGTTTTTAAGAAACAATATCTATCAAAAGATTGACACTTGTTTATGTCTAGTTTAAATGTGAAATTACATCCAATGACCAACATTGTATTAAATTGTAAAAATATATTCTAAATATACTTTAAAACCACTCAAATTAATGATTTATCACTATTAATTATTTCGATTAAAAAAGTTGTTTTTAATTATAATTTAGTAATTTTCACTATTCATCAGAATATGAAAGTTATCCGAAAAGTACCAAAATTTCACCTTAGGCTAAATTCGATACTCCGAATCCAAAAATGAAGTCCATTTTGAGAGATAAAATTTATAAAATTTAAAAAGTGGTTATTACTATTCATAACGGCTAGTTTTAATAATATTTTAATAGCATATCATTGTTTCGTGAAACTCAGTATTACGTACTACACACGCTATCGGGGAAGGTTGCGATTGCGTGTAATGCAAGGCTAGTCAAGGATGTGTGTTGTTCAAGCTCCTTTTGGAGTAGCGTACAACACAAGACATTAATAAAATTAAAAAGAATATTTTTTTCATAAAATCTCGGGCTGTTACATTTCTTGAGATGGTATTCCCAATTTTCTAGAAAAAATTTCAGAGATGAATGAATGTGTAGACCCTGGATCAAACAACACATTAGCATAATATGAGACACCTAACAAAGTACCTGATACCACATCATTTGATGGCCCAACATCTACTGAAGTAGTTTCAAAGGATTTCACCACACCTTTATGCTTGTAGTATGACTGCTTCCCATCATTTGAGCTCTTTTTTGGACACTCGTTTGCATAATGACCCATCTCATTGCACTTGAAACATTTCACTAACTCTAAATCAAATTTGGTCTTACCATCACCCTTATCTTTTTCAGTGCAATCACGATCCTTATGTACCACATTAACACAATGGTAGCACTTTCCAGAATTCAGAAGACATTCCCCAGCATGCCTTTTACCACATTTATCACAAACTGGAAACTTAGATTTCTTACCATCAGACCTTTTTGAAGAATTCTTCCCTTCCTCCTACCACCTTGGTCTCTTCTTCTGTTGGTTGTTATAGAACACTTGATCATTGGAAAACTCCATTTCCACCTTATCAGCACATTGAACAAGCTTTTCATAAATCTTGAACTCATGAGAAGCTAAAGCTGTTTGATATTTTGGCTTTAATCCTGAGTAAAAATGATTGATTTTATTATCAAG